>CM048820.1:59151740-59265400 GCA_026586065.1 Dioscorea zingiberensis | reverse complement strand
TCTTCTCTTCTTTGGGTTGTTCATGTATACTAGCTGCTTGATCAACTTCCGTCTTGTTGTGGCTTCTACGCCTCATAGGCTACTTGACACTTGTGACAAGATTGGTGTTGCTTCTCGTACACCATCTTGAGAGGGCCTATATATTAAGGTTTCATGTATTTATCATTAGAATTTCTTGTATTTATCTTTTATGTTTTTATTTCATATTTTATCCTTGTAGTGGTATTATATATACCCCAACTTATTATCAATAATATTAAGATCTTTTCCTATCAATTAATACCTAGTTTATATTAAATTTAGCAATACCTATGATGGCTCCTTTTGATTAATACATGAATGTTTTAATCCAATGGAAGCCACTTCATCTCATAAGCAATTGAAACCACTTCATCTCTAGAACTTGTCAAAAAAAAACTCCCCAAAAAAAAAAAAAAATCCAAAATAGACATAAACACAACTTGGTTTTAAATTAAAATCTTTTACATGAGATTACTCTTGTGACCCGAGGGTCAAGGTAATCTTCAACCATTAAAGCGACGCATCATCTCGGTGGCTCCCAAGAATCCTCTCGCTTTGATATTATGCGCATTTCAAATCTTATGAATAGGTGGTGACATCTCATAGCTGTGTCTTAGCCAATAGTCATATTGCATTATCTTACGTACACTCATTAGTAAGGTTTAGCGCCATCGTCACTTCGTTGTTGTTGTTGTTGATTACTGTAGCTTTAACTTGTCACACACTAGTTTTCATACCATGCATAACCTCTAAGCTCATTAGACATTGACCTTTTCTTTGGCCTGGTTAGGTACTCCGAGTGCAAATTATCCAAAGGAGTAGCCATGGGTGGTGTCTGAGTGAGGAAGTGGGGCAACGCTTCATGTTGAATAATACAATCTTGGTCTTGAGTAATACCATCTTAAGAGGAAGAGGCATGCAAATGTGGATACTATGGCGGCCCCATTTTATTTGTCCTTTAATATCTCCTTATTATTATGCATCTATGAATAATAGAAAAACCATTCTAAAAGTCATTTTGCAAATTCAATAATGATCGAAGGAACTTCACTAGTTCAATGGTAAAAAAAAAGAAACCTGAATATACACTTCTCAACAAAGCAGCAATAACTTAAAATATCATCTCCAACAGAAAAACGCACACATATCACATTGAAGATATGAAATAAAAAGCAACCTTATGCTCATAACCAAAAAGAAACCTGAATCACCATTGAAGACTATCACTAGTTCAAAAAATAATGGAATCTGGGATTTTTTATAAAGAGTAATTCATTCAGGTCAATAGTGAGTATTGATAGATGACTCTTATCATTTAGAGTTTCAGTAAGTGTAATATTAACTGCAAGAGGTGTGAAAAGATAATAAAAAAATATAATAGCTATATATATATATATTTTAAGGTGACTTTAAAATATTAATTTTTAATCAAACAAAGAAAAAACACCTAAACGACAACTCAACTCAACACCAAAAAAGAAATAGCTTAACTTGTTTGCCATTTATTAAAACCATAAATTAAAAAATAAAAGTAATAACTGCATTATATCTCTGAAGGAGATACATCCCATCCATAAAAGACCATGAGAAGAAAAGCAGGCAATACATAAAAGTATAGTTAGCGGTGTCGCGAGGGAGAGCCTAAGAGATCGAGCGATGTAAGGCTATGCAGTATTGTTACAATGAGAGGCTTTGTGTCTACCATGCGACTTGGCGGGCGATGTATAAGAGAAAAGTGATCGAGCGAAGTTCAGAATTGGGGGCGAGGCTTTGGGCGTGTTTGGTGTTTTAGTGTAGCTTTAGCTACGGGTATGGGATTATTGTGGCTTAGCCCCAATTCGAGAAAATTTCGTGTCTCAGCACGTGGAGTCAATCAACTTTGCTTTCGATGGACCTTTCCTTCATCCTCAAATTCCACTGTTTTTTAAATACGTTGCCCATTTTTTTTGGTGTTTTTCATTTTAGTAATCATAGTATGTCCCGATTTAGGATAGGATATGAATCAGATTTGGCTCGGATTTTTAGAAGTTATCTGATTTGTTTAGTTATTTTAGAATTAGATAAGTTTTTCTTTTGAACCAAAATTTCTTGGAATTTAGGCAAATTTGGATAAGAAGATAGGTTTTCTAGGTTATGTAGGTTAATTTTTTTTAAGCTATTTAAGCAGAACTTGTGGGTTGAATTTTTAGTCATTGATTATAGAATAATATTTTTCCAGCACAGAGTGTCTTCCCTTTCTTGTTCTTTTTGTCAATCTCGCAGTTCTGCTTGGCCTCCGGGGTTAATCATTTCTGCTAACATGCGTCGTGATTCACCTAAACTTAATTAAATGTCAGAACATGTCCCGGAAAAAAATGCAACAAGGTTCTAAAGCTTGCGTAACAAGGAGGTCTTGTGATAAATTCATCAAGAAGTTCAAGAGAAAACAAATGTAATTAGGGATCTGTAAAATTTTCATAATTCTTTTTTATTTGATTTTTGTGCACTCTTCTAGGAATCTTTTGGACTCATTTGCAATTCAACAAAAGATTTAAGCATGAAAATCATAATCCAGCTATAAGGACCAGCCAACACTTTCATGTTCAATCTCTTTTTTAATCACTATAGGTTTGTTTTCATAGGGAATAATAACAAAATTCAATATATCAACATCATCAATCCAAACACCCCAAACCTAATTCTCAATACTATATATACAGCAGCAAATCAAGGCTAAAGATACCATGGACATTTCAAGCAGGAGCATTAAAGAATGGAACAAACACAAAATCAAAACCAAAAAGGACCATCAAAGGTTCAACTGCTTTTCAGAAAGAGATCGATGACATTGTGAGCGACGTTTGGGGGAAAGAAAGAACGATGTATCTTTTCCGGGAGATTGCCAGGTTTGGAGAAGGGATGAATCTCATTGCACCTTAGCTATTTGCTTCGAGGAAGAGACGACTGCCGAGGATCTAATGTAGTTGCTGGAGATGTGGATCTGAGGAAGAGGCGACTCTTAGAGATCAGAGGGACAACCGGAGTAGAGTCGGAAGGGAATGCCGGTGGGGGTGAGGTGGGTGTGCCGGTGGGGATGATAGTAAACCCTAAAAAGGTGGATGAAAAAGAAGTGAAGTATAATGGGTGAGATGTGGATGTAACTCCCGTATAGTAGTCATTTCAGTTGCAGCGCCCCATACAAAAGTTACGCATCCACAAACAAAATGTGCAAACTAAATTGATAGAAGTAAAAATACACTTTGTATGAGAAATTAAAATCCCTTGGATGTTTACTCACCTACTGATCAACCAATATTCTACCTAAATCCCCAAAGATTCTTACTTATTAAGTTCTAGATAACACTGTAAACAAAAACCAAGTCAAGGATAAAAATATTATGCAGTTCGTGTACATGGTTGAAAGCAAGACCAGAGCTATTTTTCTTTAAGGATAAACCCGGTACATTTTTAAAAAGCAAGGCCTTCACACCTCAAAGAGGGCATTCTCTTGCTAATTTACAAGCAGCATTTTTTACAACGCCATCCTTTAGTGGCACTTTTTGTGAACAAGGAGAGCAAAAACAGCAAGTAGAAGCAGTCCATCTGCTGCTTTGATAATGTACAAAGAAAACTCAGGGAGCGTCCCTAAGGATCATCAAGAAGTGACTATTTCTAATATGCAGAATTAAAAGTTCTTCACGAGGTTGTTGAATAATCTGTGAGGGACTGCATTTGGGGCTCATGCATTGCACAGGTTTCTCCCGGTACTTGGCCACTTCTAACACAGAAGCTTAGCCACCCCATTCTTAGGGATTTCGAAGCTTAGACTCTTGATTAAGGCTGCAGCATCCAGGTCCAGACCTGTTACCACAATAAAGCATTAATGTTATAAATCTTTAATCACCTTCGGTTGAATTAATTCAACTTGGATTCTTAGGACATACAAACACAAACACACCTGACTTCTCCTTTTGTAAGTGAAGCTAGAGTTGGATTCTTCCAGCAGCTTCCATCTGCCGGATAGTTTCCTCCAGCTCAGCCTCCAAAATGGTCATCTCATCAGTGATGTTGAGATCAAAAGAGTCAGGCAGCAGATTTGCAGTAATAGATAGTCTTCATCATCTACACCAAAAGTTTCTTCATCCTGGTGCTGAGAAGCTGATCCAATGGTCACGGAACCATGTGGATGTCTGCACTAGATCCCACCATTCGAGGGGAGAAATCTTCCACCTGCTGAAATGCTGCAGGTATAAAGAGTGGAGCATTTGGGTTTGAGTGTAGACCTCAGTCCTCCTCCGTTGGCCACTGCCATAGTACTCATCACTCTCTACCCAGTAAATAAGTCTTATTCTGCAAACAAAGAAAGAAAATGAATAGACAGCAGTTCAGTATAGAAATATAACCAAATAACAATTCTTCTTATGCCAACTCAAGCTGGGTTTATAGGGATATGCTCTCACTTGAATCCTGGAAAATTATCTAAATTTTCTTGAGGCAAAGACCAACAACATGTAAATCAGGTGAAAACTGAAGGTTTACCTTGAATAAGCAACTATCACAAATCTATGAGAAAAAGGCGGTGGCAACTATCAATCTATAAAAGGAATCTCATCCAGTACATTATATCAATCAATTATAGACTAGCGAAAACTTCTTTGTGCAGATGGTGTATGTTGGAGAAATATAGAATGATCATACACGAAGAGGATATGGAGTACATTTGTGGTAACATACATGTAGTTGAAATGAGTTAAAAAAAAAATAAATCATATATTTCAAGCAATTGTGGACCTAAATAAAATAGACTGCACATACAAGTTGACACTCAAGTAGTCCAGAGAAAAAGGACTGGTCAAGGCTTTGCATTCACAGCAAGAGAGAAAAATTCCATTTACCAATCAACTAATTCCGGAAATGAAGTAATAAAACTCTAAAAGAACTTGAATGGAGAACATGCTAGTGATCCACTAATAAGAACTACACAAGTTTACTCATCAAAGGTGATATATATATATATATATATATATATATATATTTACTTTTTTGTGCTAAAATCCATGTTGTAGGCAACCACTTCAATGAAATTTTGCAAGGGCATGCCGATATTAGATCAACAACAATCCTCCTCATAGATTTCCTTCAAGCCCCTCATAGATCAATGAAATTTAGCATATTGTTCATAGATCTCAGAAACCGGGAGATCAACTATGCACAAAATCCTGAATTTACCCAATAAATCCCCTTTTCTCATGGTTCACCAGATCTGAACATATAACATCAAATTACTAAAATAACTCACCAGATGAACAGACGTCTTGCTATAAAATTCAAGAAATTCAACAAAATCCAAACAGGATAAACTAAAGACAGCATGAAGATTACAAGATTAAGTTTTTACTTTTTGTTTCTTGTATATAATATTTTTAACTAGTTAAAGCAAACACCTTTATTCTCTCAAAGTTAGCAAGATCGATGGCTGTAAATCACAGATCTTGAGCTCACAAGAACAGGAAAATAAAATAGAATAAATAGCTGATCATTCATTCCCCAAAGATTTGAAGCAAAAGAATGGGGATGGAATTTACATCCAAGTCTAGCAGGGAACTTCGATAAGATATTCTTTGATGATTTACCTGGAGACTTGTTTCAAAAGGAAGGATCTAAACGAATCTGGAGACAGGCTTGGAGAGAAAACCAGGGGCTTGAGAAGATTGCTTGGTGGGGGTGTGATTTTTATAGGCGGAAAGGAGCTTGCTTCGTTCAGAGGCTGCTGCTTTTAGCTTTTATGATTTTAGGCTATTATCCTTTAAAAAGATAATCAAATTACCACATCATCGCCTTCATTTTTTCGAATAATATCCCGTAAAGTAATATGTATAAAGCGAAAATAACTTGTGCGGCGGCGTAGTCGGACTTTAAATAACGGAGTTCAATGGCAGGAAAGTCATTGAGTCAAATCACCGTTCTTTGGAGGTGAGGCGTAGGAGCATGGGCCACAATTAAGGCTGACCCGGTAGTGCAAACCTGCAGAATCTTACTCTATACTAGTTCCTAGTATCCTAGGTGTTTAAAAAAATAATCCATATACTATTTTTATTTTTATTTTGCTCGTATGAATTAATTATCCTTAAAAGATTTTAGATAATACTTATCATCCCTAAAAAATTAAGCTATTTTTTAAGAGTGATTATAAAAAGCCCTTCTTTTATTCTCCCCTCTCTCTCATTGGCTGACTGTATTTTTATGAGAAACATCTTCAATTTCTTTTTTCAATAACTTAACTTTTTAATCTCTGTTTATTTTGTTTTATTTTAAAATTAAAACATAAGAAAATTCAATAAAGGCATTCAAAAATTTCAAAAAAAACACAAATTTTCAAAACAAAATATTAAAAAAGCAGAAGCGCAGGAGGCCTCTAAACATTCAAGAGTTTAAGCTGCTACTGCTTTAGCAGCTCATCTTCTTCAATGTATATTCCCTCTCCTTCTCTTTACTGCCTTCTTTCTTTAGCAAATCGGCTATTTTGTTATCATCTCTGGGAATAGAATTTTGAAGCTCCTACTCAACTATCTCTTCCAAGCGACTTTTTTGCATTCTTAGTTTATTAGTGTTGTTCTCCAATTGTTGTTCTTGCTCCTCAGTGAGGTATGTTTTGGTATATACTGGATTATGAGTATATATAGTGACAAATGATTTTTGGCAATTTGATCAGTACTTGAGCCCTTCTCTAACAACTTCCATCTCGGCTTCAAATATAGATTGGGCTTGATAGGTCTTCATTCATTGCAGGATAAGAGAAAAATCCTATAAGATATATAATTATATAAGCTATATCGCGAATCACATGTTCTCCTCTCTCCATTAGTCTTCTATAAAAAAGTGAGTATTTTCTTTTCTTCTTTGTGCTAGTTTTAAACTATCTCCCTTCTTATTACGCTCAATAGATGGACATGTTGCTTATTTGTATTCTTGATTAGTATGATACTGCTACCTTGCCACTCCTTTAGGTTAGAAGGCCTTCAAGACTTCCACTAGACCACCTCTTATTAAAAATAAATGTGTGATTGTTTCATTAGTTAGTGACCATAGTTAGCATTGACGATCTATTCATATCGAAACCGGATGAATTCCTAACATACCGTGTGCATTGTTCACCGCGTTCATGATCTGCCAATAATAGGTTCTAGGTAGTGTTTTTTTGGAGTTCTAATGTAGCAGAGTTTTTGAGTTATGGGGTGGTATTAGCATTACGATAAGCCTTAATTTTATTCACGATAGCTTCCGAATTTAAAAGCGAGTTTCAAAATCTAAACAAACAAAACTTTAAACCATGATCACCGTATAGCTCGTAAGGAAAAATCTCGTAATCAATTTGTAAGCAGCCTTACCCGTTTGAGCATAGAAAATTTTTGGTTGGCAATCTTTCCATGTAAGACCTTCCCAAGTTCTAAGATTAAGAAATACAAAGAAAATCATGTACTAGAAAATCAATGTAAGGATAAAAATGGGTTAAAATTTTGTTTAACAACTTTGAACTATTATTTATAATTGATTTTCTGATTTAAAAATATATATATATTTTTTGAGGGACTGGAAACATTTTAAGAAATTTCCCTAAGGTCTCTAAAATAAACTAACCAATCTCCTGGAGCCACTTGAGCCATGAGCCATGAGCCATGAGCCATGAGCCATGAGCCTGAGCCCAGTGTACGTGTCCTCCCGAGGCCTTAGGCTCGTTTTAGCGAAAACGACTTCATTTTCACGATTAAAATGCATGTATTATCTTTTCTTCCAAAAATATTTCTTTATCTTCAAAGAAGCATCTTCGAAAGAAGGTATTATTGCCCACCTGGTCTCCAATCAAACTTCTTTTCTCCTTTTTAATATTCAGTAGCAATAAAGCCAATTAACCTGGATTGAGGTCAGATCTTGGTTTATTCAAACAATTTTTATTTTAAAAAATGATAATATATATTTATACATTATAAAGATTTATTGTTAGTAGACAAATGCTTTTTTGGGTTAATGGAGGTGCCAGCCTTGGACGGTTTCTCTCATTTGTTTTCAATGCCATATTCATTGTGTCATCTAGGTAGGCGATCCAAAAATAATTTAAGTAAATTAAATACAATGAACTTCATGGCATGTGATGAGTGTCTGCTGGTAGATTGATTGGAACTTGGGAAGAAAAGATATATCTTCGAACTTCAGTAGCACATGTTTTGCCTCCTATCTGCTGTCTTATCGCAAGTTAGCTTGCCCATAGCCAAACGACCAGAAGTCCTATTTGGTCCCTCCACAGTCAGCCGTGAATGCTCGTATTAATGTGGGGTGGAGTTTGATTCTTGACTGAGGCATTTTGTGAGTTTTAAACAGTGTTTATATACTGGATGTATCTATCATGTAAGGAGCATATATATGCGAGACTCCACTACTCATCGTATGCGAAGGCTGTATGCATGTATCCTTGGCTTAGTGAACTTTCTGCCGTACCGTATTATCAAAAATAAGTTAGCTTTTTAACCCATGCTTTTTTTCTTCTTGGATTTATTAAATCTTTTATAAAATATAAATCTATCATCAATTTCTTTTTCTTTCTTGCATTTTAAACCCTCCATCTTTGTTTTCTCGTATATTTACAATTTAGGACAATAATGCTAGTGTTCTTAGCTAATAAATCTGGTTCTTTATTGTTGCTAGAAGCAATATCATGATGGACAATAATGAGGAAAAAAACAGTATTGGAGTTTTCATCTTCATTATACTCGCAACAAACTGTAGATATAAACACCAAACCTTTGCATTGACCAATTTTTCAAGGATTCTTCATGAATGCTCTAGTTCATTTCAATTATTTAAAAATAAGTGAAATTCTTTTCATAGTTTGGAATTAGAACTTGAGCATGGATTAATAAATTAATTATATTTAGTATTAATTTTCTTAGGTAAAAATCTTAAAAGCATGATCAGTTCTTGTGTATGATTCTCCTTTTTTTTTTTTTTCTTTTGACCAAGTCAAGGATGTGTATTGGTTTTGGTAGTCTTTGGGCCCATGAGAGATTGTGAATGCTCAGTTGACTTGGCTAACTACCCAGATGTGAAGAGGGATTTAAAGCCAAAGATGCTTTTCACCAGCAGTTTAAATTCGTCGGCTTAATAAGAGAGCAGTGTATGATTCTCCTATTATGGATGGAGATTATGACATTTTTTTTTATATTTTCAAGATCAACTTAGTCGGTTTAAGTAGTTTGAACGTGCTAAACCAGAATAATTAAAACAAAACTCAGAATCATGCTTTCTCAAGCTCAACGCTTATACATACTTCACACGATCAAATACTATGTTAGTACAAGCTTGGTTACTTCCTTGATATCATGAATACATGCATGTCAATTGTGACCGATGTCGTACATATATGATTGTTTTTTTTTTCATATTTATTTGTATAAGTTCCAATAAAAAGATTTTGGTACATTATATACTTAAAACTAATTCGCGGTCAAAACTTCAAAAATTATAATGTAAATTTTAACTTATTTAAAAATTTTCATAAAATAAAATTTATTAAAAAGAAAACGAGGTATAACCAAAGCCCACATAAGCTCAACTGAACTTGGGATGACCCAATGGTATTCGCTGAGCAGTTCTGTAGACAATGTAGTCAGGGTTAGCTAACATAAATATTAAATATTAGTACGACATTGTGTCATGCAACATGTGGCTGTAGTTTAGTGGTTAGGGAATTCCACGTTGTGGCCGTGGAGACCTGGGCTCGAGATCCCAGCAGCCACAGTTCAAAATTTTTAATTTTTAAATTAGTAGTGATATAAAATTTAAGTTTTACTCACATAACTCTAATAAGGGCCAATTTAGAATTTTATTCTAAAGGAAGCGGAGATGATTCCTATGAGAAAAAGTACACGAAAATTTCATATAGAGTGAGTGTTTGGCTAAGCACAATAAAACTTTTCTTATGAAATAATTTTAATATGAGTTATTTATTTGTCATTCCTCAAAAATAGTGAATCACTTATCACCCTTTGACATTTTTCCTTAATACTCCATAACATCATTTATTTTTATTTTACTTGTCACTCTTGAGTTAGTTCTCGGGTAAATTTTTTGAGAGATCACTTAACTATGTACGGATTTTTTTTCGATTACCAAATTTCAATTTGTTTCAAATTAGTCACTTAACTTTAATTTGGGTTCGACGGGCAATCACCCGAAGGATTCCGATGTCATTTTTCTGACGTGGCCGCCGAAGAGGCCATGTGAACCGATCCAATCAGCATCCTCTTAAAAAAAACCCTAATTCTTCCTCTTAGCTATCATCTCGCCGATGCTGCCGAGCTCCATCGCCTCTCCGGCATAGAGTTATCAGAGAGAGCCTTTCAATCTTATACTCTTCTTTGCTTTCCATGCATGGATTTCTCCTTCCAAACTAAAAACAAAGAGATATACAAAGCAAACCAAACACCAATCTCTTTCTCTCACAAAAAGTTCCAATCTTTTTCTCTTTGAAGCCTCCTCTGGTTCTCTCCCCAGTCTCCAAACCCAAAAAGGAGCCATCTTTGAAGCAAGAATCAGAAGATGAATGTATAGAAAGCAAAGATATGATTAGATTTGAGCATATCTTACGAGGTCTCGACTTTGAATCCAATCTCTTGTTTTCCTTGTTATTACGATCGAGAGTGGGTGTTGTTTGCTTGCTCTGTTAATTCTTCAATGATGGAGACATTCTCAAACCGTTGTCGCGGACATTTTGAGGTATTGATTGGTTCTAGTTTGAACATTGATGATGACCATTGGGTGTTGAGATAGATATGAACTTCTGTTTCTTTGCCATTTAACAACCTCATACTTGATCCAGCGATTGCGTCGTGAGGCCCAGTGGGAGAGAGGTCCGGCCGGATGGAGGGGAGTGAGAGGCGGCCAAGCTTGGCGGTCTTGCAGGTGAGATGATAGCTAAGAGGAAAGATTAGGGTTTTTTTTAAGAGGATCTTTGATTGGATTGGTCCAGCGTAAGCTTCTCCTATAGCGGCCATGTCGGCAAAAGACACGAAATCCATGGGGTATTTGCAGTCTCAAATTAAAAGTTAAGTGACAAATTTGAAACAAATTGAAGTTTGGTAATCGAAAGAAATCCATTACATAGTTAAGTGACCTCCCATAAAATTTGCAGTTAGTTCTCCCAATCAAAAGTTTTGAATAATTTTTAAAAACCACTTTAAAAAAAATAAAAGACAAAAATACCCTCTACTTTTCATAATTGATATTTTCGCATTACTAACAAGCAATTGAGAAATTCTAAAGGGGGTTATAATAAATTATGATTTTATTAAGGGAGCTATAAGTAAATTTATGTTAAATTTGTAAAAAATGTGATTAACTTATATTTTTATTTTTATTTTAATAATAGATATTAAAAAAATATTTTTAAGATATGCAAAATAAAACAAAATGATTAGGTTTTCATTAAAAACATATAAAATACATCAAAAACTAAAATGGGTACATCATAAACCTTTTGAGCTGATAAATTGAAATTTTTAATGTTTGAAAATAGGAAATATGAGAAAAATCATTGAAAATGATATTATATATGAAAAAGGGTAAAACTATCACTTTACATATATTATAACCCTATGTTTGACCTTTAACCCAAGTTAAAGCATAAAACTTTTAATTAGAGGGGTGTGATAAGTAAAATAAGAATAAATGAGAATGTTATGAGGTATTATTGAAAAGTGTGGGGTGGCAAATTAAAAACTCTTTAAAATAAAAAACATATATATATATATTAGTTTTAAAAAATGGCTCGTGAGAAACATAGGTAGGAAAAAAAAGATGTACGACCTTTTTACTTATTACTACGGAATCCTTGGATTCGAGTTAGATTTTCCTATACTAAGGTTAGCGAAGCGGGCCAAAATAAAAATTCTATAAATTAGCGTTACATTCCATAGTAATGAGGGCCATTACTATATATATATATATATATATATAATACCTAATATATATTTTATATATATAATAGATATTATAAGCGATACTTTTCGGTGACCACACTTGTGGCCGTGCAGAAATGTATATATATATATATATATATATATATATATATATATATACACGATCTGATCGGTACGTAGGATCTTGTTCATTTAAGCCCGGCCTCCCATTCTGGTCCCTGAAGCATGTTTGAAAGATTTCCAAGCATATGGATGGGAAGATCATTGAAAAATAGGCTAGCATGTCAATTTTCATACAATTTGGTGACCGTTTGGTCCTCCCACTTAATGGTTCTTATTTTAAGGAAATTTTAACGGTTCAGACTTTCAACCATTAAATGGGAGGACCAATGGGAAAGTAAGCTGAGACTGGAGCAGTGTTAGAAGCTATAATGCTATGACCCTATATATATATATATATATATATATATATATATATATATGAAGGAGAGTTTTGGTGCAATGATAAAGTTGTTACCTTGTGACCCGAAGGTCACAGATTCAAGTCGTAATGAAAGCATCCTCTTGCAAAAAAAAAAATTGAGTAAGGATCGTTACAATAGACCCAAGTGGTGGGACCTTTCCCCAGGACCTGCATAGCGGAAGCTTTGTAGCCTTGTTTGCCTTTATATATATATATATAATACGTAGTGAAATCTTCAATGCGTTATATGGCCTAATCTAGAGCCCAAGAAGATCATGGAATTCTGAGATCATGGGTTTTGTATATGTCACGGCAAGGGCGAAAGTTACCATACTTGATGGTAGAGAAATTTCCACGATACTTGGCGGTGTCATGCACGCCATCTCGCGGTAATTGCCAAAATCATCGCCATCACTCCCCCTGGACTATAGAAGGGATGGAGAAGCTATTGCACAAGGGATCGAATCCTCTGGTACATACTACATAAACTCTTTCCCTGAGTCTCCTTCCTCTTCTTCTCCACTCCACTTCTACTCTCACTAACTTGAGTGTAAGCAACCTAGGGGTATGGTTTCTTCTCTCTATAGATCTTGTACTTGACAAGGAAAGCGACCCTTTGAAGGCCTAATTCCAAGAAGAGACCACCATCCAGAAGAAGAAGGCGTCCACAATACCATATATTTTTGAAACACTTATTTAACGAATCTTTTTCTCATCCGTTGATTGTGATTAGTCCAAATCCCCAAGAGAGATAGATCTCCAGCATCAGCAGTTTAAGCGCCATCGTAGGGAAAGATAGAGAATTTGTGTTGACAATAGTTAGAAGCGGCGAAGCTAAAGCGCAAGATCATGTGGATGACACCACCCTTTGGATGCAATAATGTTAGGGAAGTTGGAGAAGTGCGTGAGGACTAGCTTTGTGGTACGATTGACAAAGATGTTCAAGGCTCACATTATCGAAGAGAAGATTGAAGCTCTACTTGCAGAGCTCTCCAAAGGATGGAACAACATGCCTCTTAGACCTCACCATCAGAGAGCAGCGTGGCAAACACCTTAGAAGTAAGGGGGCGATTGCCCATGTGTGCTCAAGACCTAAAGAAAGGAGTGCGAGTAGGAAGAGAAATTAAATTCAGCGTCGAGCCTACTGCAACAATTTGAGGCTTCCACGAGACCTCGGTGTAAGCCTCTAAGAGGCACAAGGAAGAGATAGAGATACACTCCTCAAGCTTGATCTCTCCTTTTGTTCACGAGATCTTGAAGGCACCTTTCGGCGGATTCCAAATGGTCTCCATTGAGACTTATAATTAGGGCTATAAGCGGGCGAGCTTGGTCAATTTGGGCCCGGCTCAAATTATTTCGAGAAATAGCCTAGCTTGAGCTCGAAATTAACTTTCGAATAAGTTTTCTTGAGCTCGGCTCAATTTTAATTCGAAAAATCGAGGCTCATTTCGATTTAGATCAAAATTAAAACTTATTTATAAATTAATTTTTTATATTATATATTACTACTAAATATTAAATATTTTATTCATATACTATATTATATATTAATATTTATTAATATTTATATTATATATGAATATATTAATATTAAATTCGAGCTTCGAGCAAAAGCTTGATCAAGCTTTCGATCATATTTCGAGCTCTGCTTGAAATTAATTCGAGCTTGAAATTGAAGCTCGAGCTTGGCTCAGCTTCGAATTCAGGCGAACTTCGAGCTTTTCTGAGCCAATCTCAATTTGCTAGCTGTGAGCGGCTTGATCATTTGGCGACCCTACTAACAATGATACTTGGTCGATTGACCGCTTTGGAGTCATTCAAAGCGAAGATCTTTGCTCCATTGGGCCTTGAAGCGATCATGTGCGAGCCTTCCCGGCTATCCTATGAGATGCGGCATGGGCACAGTTCACCAATTTCTGCTTTGGAGTCTATTGAGTAGTTTGAATAGTTGTCCGATCGGCCATGTTGGAGAATCCGGCAGCAAGATGGAGAGAGCTTGCGCATCTATATCCATCGTTTCAATATCACGGAGCTTTGGGTGTACTTGACCTCGGCCGGTCCTTTACCGTGAGTCTATATCTAGAGGTCAATGCGAGGTCTCCATTTGAGTTCTTCTTGTTTAAGAAGCGGCCGAAGACTGATCGACCTCCTCATCGAGGCTGGCTTGATATATCAACACCGAGGAGATCCAAACTATTAAGAGAAAAGGATAGACAAGAGAAACCCAAGAGGAGCCGAACTAGAGCCGAGAACCTCGGAAGCAACCAAAAGTTGGGGTTTCAACCCTAAGAGGCTTGCAAAGAGAGTGTTAATGAGGTTACGCAGCTATGCTCCTCTCAGCGCTATCGAGTTGTGATCCTTATGCAAATCTAGGATCAAGAGGATTGTGAAATAAGCGACCAAGTTGAAAAACTCCATTGGTTGGAGAGACAACCAAAAGCATTACAGGACTTTATAGGGATCAAGGGCATGAAACGAGTAATGCATCAAGGCGAAGGATGAGATCAAAGACTTGATCCGGCGTGGTCATCTTTCAAAGTACCTTAGATGAGACTTTTTGCCAAAGGAAGGTCTATCACTCCCCGAAGGAATTGACCTGTAGGGCTCATCCAATACATTATTGGAGGTCCAACATGTGAAGGCAACAACACCTCATCCCGTAAGAGCTATGCTCAGATTTATGCCCGAGATGATCAATCAAAGAAGATAGGTTTCAAACCATAGTGACTACAACAAGTAAGATCGCCACTAGTGGGGTTCATTAGAAGAGCAGTGCAACCTGAGGGCATAGTCACCCTCCCTCTTACAATGGGGAGTTAACCCCGACAGTCGATGGTGATGATGAACTTCCTCGTTGACCAGTGCCCCTCTAGCTACAAAATCATCCTCGAGAGGCCAATATTAAATACCTTCAGAGCAGCCATATCCACCTATCACCTAGTGATGAAGTTTCCTATAAAGCACGGATGTAAAGAGCTCAGAGGAGATCAAACGACTGCTCAGTAGTACTATGTCATCCTCCTCAAAGGCAAAACACAAGAGTTCATGGCCATCGAGACGCAAGGGGAGTCCGAGGACAAGCCGTCTCAAATTGCTATGACAGTGGAAGGGCTTAACACGATGCCTTTAGCTGAGAAACAACATAACCACACTGTTCAGATTGATGCTAAACTACAAGACGAACAAATGAAAGAGATGATGAACTTCTTTTGGAGTAATGCAAACATCTTTGCATGGACACTTTGTGAGGATATACCAAGTGTAGATAAGAGGGACATGAGCATCACCTCAATGTGGACCCTACCTTGAAGCCGATGATTGAAGCGGAGATACTTCTCTGGAGATAGCAGGTTCATAAAGAAGAGATCTACAAAGCTTCTCAAGGCAAGGTTCATTCGAGAAGTCCATTGTCTAGCCAACATGGTCTTGGTTAAGAAGGCTTCGGGCAAGTGGAGGATGTCTATAGACTTTACCGAGCCTCAACAAAGGCATACATAAAGGAAAACTTTCCTCTCTCGGTGATGGTCCAAGTGAGTCGACTCCATAGCAAGGCATGAGATGTTGAGCTTCCTAGATGCCTTCTCGTGGTATAATCAAATCAAGATAGCTAAGTCTAACGAAGATAAGACCTCTTTTATCACTAACAAAGGGACATACTCTTACGAATTATGCCCTTTGGGTTGAAAGAATGCTAGTCTGCGACCTTCAAGAATTTTGGTGACAAAGGTTTTAGAAGCGGTCGGGATGAATGTCGATGCATATGTTGATGACATGTTGATGGCGAGAAAGCCATTTAGCATACTTCCGACTTGAAGAAGATCTTCCAAGTGCTCCAAAAGATATGAGATGTGCCTCAGCCCAGAGCAAGTGTGCCTCAGAGTTTAATCTAGGAAGTTTCTCCGGGTTCATGGTCACCTAGAGAGGAATAGAAGCCAACCCGAGAAGATCAAAGCGATCTTGGAGATGAGTTCCCTGAAGACTATCAAGGAGACTTAGAGGTTGAATGGAAGGTTAGTTGTCATCGGACAATTCATTTTAAGGTCAGGTGAAAAGATTCTCATTTTTTCCTAGCTCTAGAAAGTCACACGAGGTAGAATGGACCGAGGAGTGTGAGAGAACCTTCAGTGATTAAAAGAATACCTCGACTCTCCACCCTTATACATATACTTGACCTCTACTACTCATGCGATCAACTTGGTGCTCTTAAAATACTTGAAGGGATTAAAAAATCTATCAATTACACTAGCAAAGTATTGAATGACCCCATGTCTAAATATCTTCATATGGAGAAGCTGAAGCCTATGCGCTCATCACTGCGGTGCTCAGACTAAGACCTTATTTCTAGGCTTATAAGATAATAGTTCTCACCGATCAACCCTTGAAACAAGTCATGTAGCAGCTCGAGACATCTAGGAGACTAGCAAAGTGGGCAATTGAGCCCAGCGAGTTCAATATCGACTACAACCCCGTACGACCATCAAGACTCAACCTCTAGCTGACTTCATTATGAAGTTGGCTTCCCTAGAGGACAACAACACCGACGGTGCTAAGAATGAACAATATTAGGTTAAGCCATCTAACATTAGGCTGTATGTGGATAGGTGGGCCACAGGGAATGGATCCGGGGCTGGATTGATCCTGTGGTCCCCTAGTGGGTGCAAACCTCTACCGCCCTCAAGTTTAGTTTCAAGGCAATGAACAACGAGGCACTTGCCACTGGGATGCATTTAGCACTTAGCATTGGAGTTCATATTTGTATCCCCACACCGAAACTTAGCTAATAAATCAGGATACATGAGAGAGGAGTTTGAAGCCCATGGAAGCAAACATAGTTAAGTACAATGCCTTGGTGAAGAAACTTGCTTCGAGGTTCTAATACTTCAAGATCACAAAAGTTACTTGAGTGGATAAAGAAGAGGTTGATTTTCTCTCGAAGCTTTCCCCCTCCTCATATGCCGACTTGCACTTTGACCTATCAACCTCCATTATCTGATTGTTAGAAGTGTTGAAGGTCGACTAGAAGAAGTTTAGGAGATCCAGGAAAAGCTAAGCTGGCTCAACCCCATCAAGAACTATATGAAAGAAGGATCTTTGCTAGAGAACCCTAAAGTGAATCGAAAGATAATCAAGCTTTGGTGGCATTTCAAACTTCACCATCATAGGTGAACATCTGTACAAGAGATCATACATATGCCTTATCTGAGAAGCCTACCCCCGTTAGAGAGTGATTCTGTCCTTTGAGAAGTACACAAAGGGATCTGCGGAAACCACCTCGGAGAAAGATCACTGAGCAACAAAGTCTTCAGATAACGATACTATTGGTTGACCCTAACAAAGGATGTATTGGCCCTAGTCTAGAAATGCAAGGCATGCTAGTGTTACTCAAGGATCTAGCAATGACTGACCACCTAGTTCACTTCCATAGTGAGTTCGAGGCCGTTTGTGATGTGGGGGATATACATCCTCGGTCCTTATTATTGATTTTTGGCAAGTGCAAGTACTATTCTTCCGCACCAAGCGCATATGGTCACATGTAATAAATTTCGATAAGTACACAGTGAATCCCACGGGAAAGGCGTTCTAGGTCTAAATGAACATTAACCTACTAAGTTTGCTTGGTTGAGTCGGTCAATTGATATGTAGAGAGTGTCTATATCCTAAGAAAACAAAAGAAAATAATGAAGGGTGCAAAGAGATTTATCGGATGATATAATCTTTAGGGTTGTATGTCTCCCTCTGACTTGTTATTGATTTTTCTCCAATGTTTTATAGAGGTGGGTGTTGCTAAGGATAAAAGGTTATTTAGTGGCATGTAGGGAACTTCAAGTGAGGTCGATTCCGAATCCCTATCTCTAGGGAATATGCCTAGTGTGTCTTCCACATATCTCTATGGGTCGAGTGAGGCATTACTTATCCCTACACAATTCCCTCATTATGGATTATACGATTATATCTTTATGCACAATAATACACTAGTTTGTACCCTGGTCTTCAACCCTATGACACTAACGCCATCTACAAACACATATCTTTATGCATACATGGCTATAGATTTTTCATAGCCTCTTGACACATGATTTATAATAAGAATTAGTCATAAACACATCCAAGAGCAACACAAAAAAGAAAAACATAGGATACTATAGATTCAAGCCATACGATTCATACAACCCCAAAAAAAGGTGTTCAAGCTAATAACATGAATAAAAGATGCACAATCTGCAAATTATAGAACAAGTATTCATGTTTTAGATACAAAAGAGAGTCAAACAATGATAAAACAATAAAGAGTAACTTCTCCCCTTTGTGTGGAGCTTCTCCTCGCAAGATATGGCCGTAAAGCCTCCGGATCATCGCCTTAGAGTCGTAGCCACCGCCAAGACAAAGGATGGATAAAACCTAAAATAAAAGCTTCTTTTATAGACTTTAATGAAGCGTCCACTGACGCGTTTGAGATTGTTCTCTGCGATGTTCGTGCAGCCTGAGAATTTTTGCCCATCCCTCTAACAATAAATGTTGTGACATTCCAATCGATCGTCGCGATGTTCAACGTTGCGATATTCATACTGAACGTCATGGTGTTCTTCACTCTTGGTTCCGATGAAAAATACACACAAATCAAGTGTGGCAACCAAGACAGGCAATTAATGAATATAAGGACCAAAAGAATATAATTTTCCCTCTTAACTCCACATTTTGGTTCTACAACATGGAACAAATGCCTAATAAAATGGCTCTCTTATGAGAGCTAACACTTGTCTTGTGGAGTTTTAATAGTTGAAGTTTCTTATTATAAGCCATCAACTACTTCACCAAGTGGATGGAAGCAAAGCCTTTGGTGAAGATTTCATAATGCTTATCGAGACTTCATCTAAAAGTTTATCATATGTAGATTTGGTATCCTAATCGCCTTAGTCACAAACAATAGGCGGACGGTTTGATAACCATAACTTGAGAGAGTTATCTTGAGAGTTGGGCATTGAGGTGAGGCTAACTTCCATGACTGATCCGCCAATTAATGAGCGGTCGATGTCATAGAAACAAGACCGAGTATAGTAAGCCAAGTCCAATTGGTGGGCGAGCTTGACAATACTTTATAGGGGTACCAATGACTAGTCGTCCCCATTGGAGAGGCGCCCTCGGCCTCACCTTTGGAGCTGAGGTCATGATTCTCGTAGAGGCCGGGTAGTTGGCGTGCTCAGGACCCATACTTTTTGACCAAGAGTTCAATGATGAAGGTCTTGAGGCGAGCCGCGACCTTATAGAGAGAAGCAGGACTAAGCCTGTCATAGAGCAACGACCACCAGTAGCGGGTTCGACGCTTCTACAAATCTAAGGAACAAAAGTATCCTTTCAACATGGAGAAATTGTTTTGCTAAAGAACATCTTCCACAACAACGAGAGTCAGACTGTGAAGCTGAATCCCAACTGAGAAGGGCCATTATTATCAATAGAGGTAATTGTCTTTCTTGAATTACATGTTTTCTATCTATGCGCGGTGTCTTATATCAAAAGTCTCTTCAGAGCCAAGCTAGTGGGCTATCACTACTCGTACCAAAAGTCCCCATTAGGGCCAAGTAGGCAGGTCTTCATTGCTTGTATAAAGAGTCTTCTCGAAGCGAGAAGGTGAGTTATCACTACTTGTACCAAAAGTCCCCTCGGAACCGTGTAGGTGGGTTATCACAGCTTGCACCAAAAGTATCCTCGGAGCTGAGCAGGATAGTTATCACTGCTTGGCCAAGAGTCAGGCAAATCAGACTTCACTGCTTATACAAGCCCCTTTATCATTTTCAGGGATTGACTTCTCTGCTCAAATTCAGTCCTCAAGGATCAGGTCACACCCATCCCCTTCTAAGGCACATAGATGTTGACCGCTAAAACCCTCAAGACTTCGACTCAAATTCGGCGCTAAAGATTAGGTCGCACCCATCCCCTTTTCAAGGCACATAGATGTTGGCTTCTAACACCCCACCGACCTCAACATGGACAACCCTCACTGTAGGGCACCCTTTTCAAGGCCTAACTTTTCAGCTTTTTTAAAGCGCCCTTTTCAGGGAACAAATTTATTCGCCAAGGAACAAGCCGCACCTATCATCTTTTACGACATGCAGATCTTCACCACTAAAACCCTACTGATTTTGACTTCGGATGACCCTCCTCGATGAGCCCTCTTGAGGAGTGTGACAATTTGGCTCTTTTGAGAACCCCTTTTCAAGGTAGGGATTAATTCATTGTGATTGGATCATCAGTTAAACCTATTGGATCTCTTATTTATGGTCTTTTTCATGACCCGAGGAGAAGGGCTAGAAGTAGAGTGCTCCTACCTTGCTTGGCGCTTAAGTCCTCTCTTCCGATCACCGAGAACCATGCTCTTATTTTCACGATAGTCCTAGTTGGACTCGGAAGGGTGAACCACAAAGAGTTGCTAGACTTCGAGGTCAACTGATTAAAGGCTAAAACCAATGGTTAAAGGCCGACACAATAATTCTCAGTAATGAATGACTCAGGGAGTAAAGACCACACAATCATGATACAAGTATGTAAAGAAAACATCTCTTTATTGATAATTTGTGAAAGTTTACAGATACAAAGGGCTTGTAAAAAAGGAAACACTCAAAGATTATTCTCGAGGGAGAGCAGAATACATCTCGAGATACACACCCCCTTACCACGACTATGGCTAACACTATGAGTTTTGCTAAACTCAACGTTTGGGGCTCAATTGCAACTTTTGTGTCAACTTCAACTGCTCCAACCTACTGAAATTAATGGAAGCATTCTAATGATTTTTCCATTGTAGTCTTTTGCTTATGCTCTAGCTAATGTAACATTATAGTGACGGAGTGACCTGCCTATTTTGCCATTGTCTTCTTCTGCTTCTACAAAGATATACAAAAGCATATCAACAGAGGTCTCCACTCGTAAAAAATTCTAGAGAGAAGCCATTAGACAAGATAAATCTACATCATAGGAAAATATAAATAGAGGCTATTGACTCAACACCGGTGACTTGCTCTCCAAAGTTGGAGGAAAAGCCTCAATTACCTCAGTTGAGAAGGAAGAAAAAAAGTTGAGAGCTCTTCCATATGATAGAAGAGTAGAAGATGAAGATCTTGACCCTTTGCAAGCCTATTTATAGGCCATATCCACAAGCATGTTCCCCAAGAAAATCCAATAGCTCGGGAGACTTCTATAATAAAGTTGGCCATGAATGGGCAACACGTAAACTGCTGCCTCATAAAAACTCCAACCCTCTACGAGTTGCGAGAACACCTCGGAAGACAAAGCGCCATGGCTTCCAAGCATTGCAATGCGTTAGACGAGGATGATATGACACAATAGATAAAGTCACGATCATATTTCGAGAAACAACTTGTAGATGAATACATTAGGCATTAGCCGACATTTGAACTCTTTAGACAGAGCCAAGTCGGAGGTAGGTCGGACTCAAGAGTAAATTAAATACTTCTTTATTAACAACCAACAAAATGTTTTACAAGTGCAAAAAGAAAATACACAAAGTTTGCTGCTGAGGACTGTCGGGCAACCACCCGAGTAGAGACACCTTGGGCACAACAGAGGACACCATGACTACCATAAGAGACATATTGTCCTCATTCAAAGTAGATATTTCAGGACCCGCTAACTCTAGTTCCTCAAGATCGACAAGAAGTTCGACCTCAGTTTCCACGTCTTCTTCCTCAGTAGTAGAGGGAAGAAGGTATTTCAAGGCCTCGTGGTAATCCGGAGTATTGAAATTTAATTCTATATGATTACAGGTCACCTCATAAAATATCTCAAAACCCTCCTTCGCCTCTACCGCGACTTCTTTGGCAGCTATCTCCTTGAAATCCTCAGAGTTCTTGAAGTCGCTCATCGCCTTCGTTTGCCTCTATTCACGCCTCGAGTCTCTCATTTCGGACAATATCCTAAAATTTAGCGAGAGTCCCGGAAGTTCTCCATGGCTTCCCTGCATTGACCTTTGTCAAGCTCACGCCTCGATCTCATTGGAGGCATGGTACTCTGCCACAATCCTTTCGGTTGGCCTTGCCTTGATGCCCTCACGGATGCGTGCGTCTCCCACTTTCGTTCATTAGGTCTTACGCCATACTGCCTGCGAAGCCTTTAGGAAGACTCTCGACACCTAACTAACTCGTTCGAGATGCAGGTTTTCTCCTTCTCCTCGGCCTCAATCTTTGCATACATATCAGAATTTTGGAGCTAAAGCTCTGAAACCTTGTCATTAAGCTAAGCCAGATTGGCCTTTATCTTCTATAAGAGTTCCCTTGAAGAGTCACCAAGCGCGACCTCCTCTCGAAACTTCGTGGCTATATGGGCCATCAAGAGAATGGACTACATAAGAAAGTAACACATTAGTGGTAAGAGAAAAATAACTAGAAAGCAAGGACATCAACATGGATAGAAACTTATCTTTATTCCAGTCAGAGTTAGTGTAAAATCCAAGAAATTTTAAAGAAATAAATGTGTTAAATTTTCCTTAAAAGTATTTGTTAATCAAATATTTTTCCCCAGAATATTAAATGGGGATTTAATAGGGGGAAAATTAAGTTAAAGAGGTTTAAACCCTAATTAGGGTTTATGGGGGACCAAAGGGGTTGATTTGTAATTTAGGAAGTCTTAAGGACTGAAAGGTAATTCTTCCCTCTCTCATGGATGGACTTAAATGTAACCTAAAAACATCCGGGGATCTCTCGTAAATTTTCGTTGAGAAAACTCTATAAGTAATGGATGAACGGCTGAGATTAGATCATCTCAGACCGTGTCCGATCGTGAGGCGTTATAATGGCTATGGTGTAGCCACGTGTCGAGCTAAGGTTTAATCCATCTGATCGTGGATCAGATGCGGCATAGAGAGGAGGTTTATCACTGAGGGGTGAACTCACGGTCGCGGGTGGTAGTGAGTAGTTCATCTTGTGATGGCGTTTGCTTAGCGAAGGCGACGAGAGGAGATCGGGCTGGTAATCTTGATGAGATCTCTGCCGTTAATCCAAGAAGGTGTTGGATCCGAGACCTTGGAATTAAATCCAAGCTGTCGAGATGGATCAACAAATCCTCACCTCACATCCACGAGACCGAATCCCGAGGCACGGCCCCCTCCACTGAAAACGGCCACCGGAGCCACCGCGCGACCGGTCCCTTCCTTTCCGGCCGTTACGCTCGAGGAGACCGGCGGTCACTTGTAACGCGAGCTCGTCTTGCTTCCTCTTCTTCATCCCTGGCCTATAAAAGGGCCAGCATGACTTCATGTGGGAGCAGAGAAATCATTGTGGAGGAGAGGTTTTCGGTACCGGCAGTCAGTGAGAGAAGTAGGGTGCTTGTCACCAGCGTTTGACAGGCACTCAACCTCCAGTTTCGTCTTTGGAGCGGAGGAGAAGGCCGACGTCGTGAAAAGGGGAAGAGAGAGAATTTGCGGTCTGCCGTAAGCGCCACCGAGCTTCTTAGGAGAAGTCTACGCAAGTGCTCAGCATCGAGCGAGAAGGCTTGAGTCGGTGTAGATTGCCGTCTGCCGCAATTCGCTTTGTAAGTGCTCTTCCTTCTTGTTATAATAGTAGAGAGGACATGCGATCCACGTAGTGCACGAGTGTCAGGAGGAGTAAAGCTTTGCTTTCGTAGGAATAGCGAGCTTCAACGAAGAAGGCTGGAGAGGGCGGTGGCCGGCGGAGTATGAGGGATGTCCGTGAGTGGCGGGCCTTAGATGTAGTTATGCAGGTGCGCGAGTGGTCACGGTGACCACACTGAACTTCGGAGAGGCTCGGCTCATGAAGAAGAAACGAAGAAGAAGAGAGGATATAAATATAAATATAAATATAAATATATATATATATATATATATATATATATATATATATATATATATATATAAAATAGTAACTATAATTATTTTGATTAATTAATTCAATAGTAATTAATTAGTTGAAATGATTCTTTGGAAACTATGGAAGTGTGACAAATAATTAATTAATTGTTTGTATAGTTAAAATAGCTATATGGGACTTAGCAATGTGACAAAAATTAATTAATTAATTAACTAGTATGATTGAGAATAATTCTATGAAACTATAGTAGTGTGACATATTGACTAAAGGTGTTATCAACCTAGGTAGTTTATGTCACTTGGATTTAATTGATTAATTAGATTGTGACATTGAAAATGTAACAAACTAAGGTATTTGTTCTATAATAATACCTATGTTAGGGGACAAGTAAGCCAGATCGTTTAATGGGCTTAGTAGTGGGCCCAATTCGACTATTGACTAGAGCTGACTAAATAGGGTTCAGACCCGATATGTGAATGTAGAGTTGACTAGGTGTGACTAAGTTGGGTCGAGAGACAATTAAAAGAGGTGGAAACAGGGAAAAAGGACCCATAACCCTAGAGATGGTCTTTAGGACCCGCTAGTGGGCCTAGGCCCAACAAGAATGATAGGCATACATGTGGGATTAGAGACAGAGATTTGCTGAAATCTTGACTCTAATAGAGCCTATATATGCCAGATACTCTCGGGGAGACGTAAGGCATTCCAGGGGATTCTAGGAAGACTTCTACTTTCACCAGGAGGTAAGTACACTTGCCTCGTTCCCACCCGGTTTCGGGTTTTCTTGGACTTGCCTATGCCTTGATTACTTATGCTTCATTGATAACATACATGCATCATTATTTATTTTTGAATCCTGTTGAGCATGTATGGTTGTTTACGGGATGTTGGTATCCCTGTTTGTTGTGGTCTACTGCCTGGACTCGGTGGGGCGTGGGGGCTCCGATAGGGAAGTGTTCAGAGACAGGACCCCCTGGCATTTTTATGCGCCTTGCGAGGCGATTCTCACGGTGGTCTTACATGTCGGTGGGCATGGTACAGTGGCCAGTGTTAACTGCGTATGAGAGGTAGTTCTACCGATTTGCGGCCAGGAGGGTCGAGCGACGAAGGTGCGTGCTACGACAGAAATTTGGACATCTTTGGTGGGAGTGATCCTTGAGTTTTCTTTGAAACTCATCCACGAGCAAGGGTTTTACGTCGCCGAGGTGCATTACCTTTGGATTGTTACGGTAGACTCCTAGGTTGTATTTTCTTGGGATTGTGACCTCATTGTTTGACATATTGTTTACTTATGTCTTTGTAGCAACCCCATGAGGGTACTTACTGGGCTTTCCATTCCCGAAAGCTCATGCGTTTTAACTCTTTCTCTCTTTTCTGATTCCGAGGTTTAAGGGAGGTGGAGGCAGAAGAGGTCACTAGGAGATCCAGTGCAGGGGACTCCTTTATCTTTTATTTTGTGAGCTTTTATTTTGTGTAGGACCCGTATAGGGACGGGACTATTTATAGGGCCTATGGACCCTTATGACTCTATGTTCCTTTGAACTTGAGTTTATTTCATGTTATGGATTGTTATCTGCTTATCACCTTTTAGGCCTTGTATTTGAGTTGAGCTTGTCTCTACTTGAATCTGACCCTGGTCTGATGGCCTTTCGAGGTCAGAGATCCGGGTCCGAGGCGTGTGATTAGGGAGGCTATCTCCTCCCCACTAAGCCCTCGCAGAGTTGCGATGTCTACCTCTAAAGAGATGGCTTGGAAAGCCTCGATCACTGCTATCTTGTCAGAGAAGGAATGATTTCACCTCGAAGCTACACGTCTTGAGGGTTTCTTTGTTGAGCACAAAGGGTCTTCAGTCTTAAGACCTGGGGATTGGGACTTGAGGAGGTTGGCATCTTGGAGGTGTGAAGATGTCAAAGAAAGGGGTTGGGGGTTCGGCTATGGTAAGATTACTTGAGGTTGCCGAGGCCTACAAATCAAGTCGACTGATAGATTTGCCTCCTTAACCGACGAAGTCCTGCGAATAGTATAGGCTTCTGGTTGGGCCTGAGCTTTGTTCCTCGACTGCACATATTCCTCAGTAGGCCGCTTCCCTTTTTGAGAAATAGAAGAGCTGGATTGAGAACCTACGAACTCGATCCTCAAGGTTTGACTCTAATGGCGCCGGTCCATTGGGGCCTTTGCAAATATGAGATCAACTAGTTGGACACAATCTAACTTCCCTATAGCAAACATGTTAAATAGACATCCTACCCAGTACTATGAAAAGGCATGTCTCTTTAAGGCTCTCTATTGTAACTACGTTCGGGAAGAGAAGTTGAAATGCGTACTTTGGAGAAAGGTTAAGTGCTCTTTCTTGGTAGTGACATTTCATTCTTATAGGAGGAATTCGTGTTAGGGGAGGCCCATGAGGTTGGGACCTACCCCTTGACTCACATAAAACACTCACAAAAACAAAAAGAACCCGGACTTCAATTCATGAATAGCGAGAAGGGTCTTACCTAAGAACAACTTATAAACTCTGGCGGCAAAATAGTACAGGTCCTCAGATTGTGGGTACTTTTTCAAATAAAATAGGAGGCGAAATCAATGGAGCGTATGCTTATAGCTGCGACGTTGGAACTAGATGACAAATTCACAATGGAATCTCTATGAGTTTGGGAGAATCTGGGCAAGACAAATGTGATAAAAATAGTGGATCTCACGAAACAAAGAAGGGATTAGAAGATGGAAACCGGTCCTAAAAAACTCTATGCACACGGTCAGTTCCCTTGGTCAAGGAGTACGAGCTCATTCAGAGGAAGTTGGAAGTCTACTATGGAAGGGAGGAAGAATAGCCAAGGCGTCGCACGATTGGAAGATCTCATGGGAACTTAAAGAAAAACTAATGGACGTGACTCCAGAGCCCTCCTGCCTAGAAGTGAAATGGGTGATTTCCATTACCTTGGTTGGAGAAGACTAAGAAGAGTTGCAGAACTGTGTGGTCAGTACTTCATACTGTAGGACAGCGAAACTTACACTTGTTCACTAATTATTATGGTTCACCAAGGCGAAAACATGAGACTTTCTCGAAGTGACGACAAAGAAGCAGAAGGTCGTAGGATAAAACCCTAACTCTTTGTGACCCTATTTACAAGCATTACTTGTGGGCATGATCCTCTAAACCGTCGGTTAATATCCAACGGCTTAGAATGCCTCCCAAATTGACGTCTTCATGGATTAATAACACACGAGCATCGAGAACTACGCTTATGATCACCTCACCCGCACTTGACAATAATTTTTCAGGCAAGAAGCCCCAAAAATCAAGATGATGTGTTCGTCAAAGTCGCGACGAAGTAATAGAGATTGATATGGAGCACCAACCTTGTCAACTTGGTCTTGCTCAGAAAAGGCTATTCTCGGCCTGAAAGTTGAGAACCCCCTTGATCAAACCCAACATGCAATCGACAATTGAACTTCCCAGGCCGACCTGAGTTGAGGGCTAGTCGACCTCGGATGTTTGGGGGAAAGTGATACAAAATGAAATCTCCAATCAACACATGACTTGATCTCGGGTGTCTAAAAAGATTGTGGGCGTCATGAGATCGTGGGTCTCGTGCATATTGCTGGGAGGGCCAAAGTCACCCCCCAACATCAGCTAGAGAATTTCATAGTAATGGCCGGGGTCATTGCAAACCATCTCACGATAAGCGCCGAAATCATTGTCATCACTCCCCCGGGGCAATTGAAGGGATGGAGAAGCGATTGCGCAAAAGACTGAATCCTCTCATTTGGTACACAATACAAAAACTCTCTCTCTATATCTCTTTTGTCTTCTTCTCCTCTTCTCTTCTACTCTCGCTGACTTGAGTGTTGAAGATACCCCAGGGCACAAGCGCTGTAGATCCTATTCTCGACGAACAACGACCCCTAAAAGCCTGATTCCAGGAGGAGACCACTATTCGAGAAGAAGACACCCACAGTACTGGATCTTAATTTCTCAAATACTTGTTCAAGCGAAGTTTTATCATCCATTGATCGTGATTAGTGCAGATCCTATTCCCAATGAACAGCGACCCCTGAAGGTCTGATTGCAAGAGTAGACCACCATTTGAGAAGAAGAAGACATATATAGTATTGGATCTTTTCTCAAATACTTGTTGAAGCGATGCTTTTCTCATCCATTGATCATGATCAATGCAGATCCTATTCTCGATGATCAGTAACCCTTGAAGGTCTGCTTGCAAGAGGAGACCACCATTCGAGAAGAAGAAGGCATCCACAATACTAGATCTTTTCTTAAATACTTGTTCAAACAAAGTTTTTCTCATCCGTTGATCGTGATTAGTCCAGATCCCTAGAAGGAATGATCTTGACATCAATACACACACACACACACACACACACACACACACATATATATATATATATGAATTTCATATTTTTAGAGATGTATAAATATAATTAAGTTATTTTTTAATACCATCCCACGTGATAATTATTGTACTTACCATCATAAGTTTTTTTTTTTTTTGGATAAAAGTGGATAAACCACATTCCTTTATTTGATTGCTAAAGCAAGATACAGAGGTCCCTTGTTGGACCGAGTGTTACATTAGTCCACCGTGGTTTGCAGGAGCGAGGGTGGGTTTGGTCCTTCGAGGTCATCCTGTTTAAAGTCCGTCCTGGGGGGTCTTGGCATGTGCTCCTCCCTAGTGAGGGTGAGGCTGTGATTAGGGATGTCAAACGATCAAGCTGTTCGTGAGCAGCTCGAGATTGGCTCAGAATTTTGAGCTTTCGAGCCGAGCTCGAGCTTCAATTTTGACCCGAACTCAAGTCGAGTTGAGCTCGATCGAGCTCGACTCGAACGCTCGAAATTTAATATTAATATATTAATATATAATATAAAATTAATATAAAAAATTAATATAAAAATAATAAATATTAATAAATATTATAATATATGAATAAAATATGTAATATTTAGTATTGATATATAATATATAATATAAAAAAAATTAATTGATAAATAAGTTTTTAATTTGAAACTAAATCCGAGATTTCAAAATTATAATTGAGTTCTTAATTTCGAGCTTTCGAAATTAAAATCAATACGGCTTCAGAAACTTATTCAAGCTAATTTCGAGCTCGAGCTAGGCTATTTCGAGCCGAATTTGAGCTGGGCCTAGCCCGATCAAGCTCGGCCCGTTTACAACCCTAGCTGTGATTGATGAGGGCTCTCATTGCCTGTAGATGCATCTGTTGGGTCGCATGGGCACTATCAAGCCACGAGAGGAAGAGGAAGTCG
Source organism: Dioscorea zingiberensis (assembly GCA_026586065.1). NCBI lineage: Eukaryota > Viridiplantae > Streptophyta > Magnoliopsida > Dioscoreales > Dioscoreaceae > Dioscorea > Dioscorea zingiberensis. Next base: position 59,235,844 of record CM048820.1, on the reverse strand, counting down.
GCGTGTCAAATGAGTCTCTTACAAACACGATGTCTGTCATTGAAACATCTCTCATTCTTTTCCATCAAGAGGTTCCAGGTAACAACCAACACTAACAGATGCCACCCTTTTCGGAGTTCTTTCTGTAACCTTTGGCTGATCGAATGTCTTCCCCACATATCTTGTATCTTGTTGGGTGGATGGGTGGGTGGGTGGGGGGATCCCAACGAGCTATGCATAGTGGGACCACACTTCAGCCGCATATTGGCATTTGATGAACAAATGATCGTTACTCTCCTTGTAGTTGTTGCACAGGAAACAATGGTCCGTACTCTCCTCGTATCGTGTAACGTAAGCTTTCAATCCAGTGTTTTATAAGGGACCATCACAAAAATTCTTTTTAGCCAAGACTAACAGAATTTCTTCCATATCCAATAACACAGACCATAGATGAAATAGATTGTTTCTAATTAGTAACTGACAACACACAAAATTAGGGAGTTTGGAAGGGTGTAACTCAACCTGAAAAATATTATGCTTTCAATTTATAAATACAAGATTGTATTGGTATTATTTTGAAAGGGTAAAATCATCCTATTAAATCTAATCATTTTTTTTTTGTCAGAATTGAGAAATTCTCTGAGGTATCTATCATCATAGATACCTCTAGACAAGACCATAAGAGGAATCATTTAACCCATAGAACAATGAAAGAGTGAGGAGCTTCAAACCTTTTAGCAGATAAACAATCATACTGGCTCACGCAACCTTCAGACAGTAAGAGCGGTTTTAACTAAGAGCAGTCATTGTCTATACAAAAAAAAATAAGTACCAACTTCGCCCACCTTACTCTAAGCAGACAAATGCATGCAAACACCCCCTTTCACAACATCAACATAAACAAGTAAAAAAGAACAAACCAGGAGAAACCTTGTCAGACTTCAAGCCAATAAGTTCTTGATAAATCTAAGTAACAAACATTGAGAAACTTTGGCAAACAAAACCTTCCACACTAACATTATCTCTGTATGAAAATGGAGCCAACCTCTAGTCAGAAGAGTTTGCAAAATTGCAGATCAGAAAGAAAAAAGATGGTGATGAGTTATGCATTAAAAGTTTTGTCCATTCAAAAAGAGAAAAGAAAAAAGAAAAAAAATACTGTAAGATGTGAAAAAAAAAGAAACAATCAATCAAACCTCCTGCATCTCCAAGCAGAAACGGAGAAAAGAGAGCGATCCTGCCAACAGAGATGGAAAAAACCATTCTCCTCCTTGATCTTGTAGCCATCGCAATTAAAGCTCTGCAACAACCTCCTGGCTTGAAGCATGGCGTAGTAGCTCAACGGCACCCGCCCGAACCCGGCCATGTCCATTCTCTGCACCCACTTCTCCAGCTTCTCATGGCGTTCCCTCCGCTCCGCCCCTCGCACGCTATGATGTTCCTTATCTCCTCTCCCACAGCATCTTCTCTACCTTCATCCTATCCGCCGACGGCCTCGGCAACGTCGACTCAAGGCAGTCGAACAGGGCCGCGTAGAAGTTCAGCGCCTCCATGAACCGCTCGTTCATGCTGCTCCCGTTGTGGTTCGACTCCTGCTCCGTCACCACCATGATCTTGGGCGACAGCCCGCAGAACCAGGACAAGAACCTCTCCATCTTCGCCGACGGCGTCGGAGCGAACGGGGATGACGAGGCCGAGTCCGGGCTCAGACTGTATCCATTCATCGAGAGATCCCTCTCGAGTAGTTCCCCTAGTGTTCCTTGACTCGTCTGGACGATTCTACGGAACTGGGCGATGCTGCTGGAGTTCCTGGAGCTGAGAACAGGGGTCTTCCGAAGAGCATCGTCGTCGGAAGCTAGCAAGCAATGCAGCTGAAGAACAGAAGCGATGGCGAGGGCTTCCCCTGTTTTGACCCGGAGTCTCTCGGTGTCGAGGTTGTCGAGCTTGGCCACGACCGGGTTGAACTGGAAGGGGATGTCGAGCCTCTCGGCTTCTTCGGATAAGAGCAACGCGGTGTGGTCAAGCAGCTCTTTCTGCTCGTTAATGCCGGTGATCCTCAGGTGAGGAGGGCCTTCCTTTCGGTCTCTGAGCAAGTGGAAGAGCGCGACCCACTGGGCGGGGTCGGAGGCGCTGAGATCGATGATGTGCACCATCTTCTCACCTTCCATGGCTTCCATGATAGCCTGGTTGGAGATCGTGTACGAGAGTCTGAGAAAGGGGCAGAGCTCGAAGAAGTGGCGTCGTGCGGCGAGGGCTTCGGCGGGGCTCGGCGGCGGGGGGTTGAGCACGAAATAGAAGCCACGCCACGAGCGCAGCACTCGGAGGGCGAGCGCTTGTGTGAAGTAGGACGCGATGCGCTGCATCGTGTCACCGTCCGGGGAGGCGAGCAGAGAGATGTTTTCGAGACAGTGGTTGATTTGGTCGAGTGAGCCGGCGGAGACTTGGTTGGCGCAGTTGAGCAGGAGGTGTATCAAGTAGAGCCCGCGCTCGTCGGACTTGAGCTCGCGCAGGCCCGGGGTGTATGGCGACCCCAGCGAGGCCGCGCTCGGTGAGGCTGACATCAAGAGTACTGGAACGGGGATGATGAAGCTTCGTCCTGGATCATCCCCGGTTCCTCCTGACACTCAAAAAGCTGGTGACTAACTAACCATCCATAAACAGTTGTACTTACTGATTCACTCACCTGAAAAAGGTTGGAGCTGAGTGCAGGGGTCTTCCTCTGTCACTCTCTGGGCAAGATGTGCTTAAGATCTGGTGAGAAACAAAAACAAAAACAAAAAGGGGGGGGGGGGGCTCCTAGTTTGCTATGGCTTCAGTTTCCTTGCAGGGATGGGAAGGGGAGGGGGGGGGGGGAAAGGGAAATGGGGGGGGTTGGAGGGAGAAAAGAGGGGTGTGAAAGGGAACCTCATGTTTGGCGAGAGGCTTAGCGACAAACGCCAAGAACTTTGTCCACATCGCTTTGGTGTGTGCTTGGGAGCGTGGGAGAATATGGAATTAGTGCAATTGTGCGTGATGGTCCTGTAGATACTTAGACCTTTCAGCAGCCCCTTCCATGCGTTGTTGTTGTTACTTTGTTCATTCACACAGCTCAGGGCTTATCTGTGATAATAATTAATATATATAAGTTGAGTTGTTTGTGGCCTTGTCTCATGTGAGAAGAAGGGGAATAAGGCTGGCCTGGTTATTCCTCATCTTTGCTAGACTCCGAAAACTCCCTAACAAAAACAAAACACCACTCTCTCTTTCCCTTTTGTTCTTTTGTTACAAGGGTGGAGGAAAGTGTGTGTGGGGGGATTGCAAGGAGGGCCCTGTGAGTGCCTCCAAACCTCTCCTTTGTCCTCTTCTCCCTTCAAATGTTCTTATCTTCACGCGTCAAGCGCAAGGGGACAAAGAGGTTAAGGTACACGACAAGAACCTGGCTTATGGGCACGCCCTTCTCTCTTTCACTGTTCCCTCCTCTTCTTTTTCCTGTACACTCAGAAAATTAAACAGCAGGCTCTCTGAAAATCACTTGGTATGGTACTTGATGCTGTTGCTGATTCAAAACTTTGGACTCATCCTTCATTAATCATCCACCGTCATTCAATTAATACAGGTTTGATAGGTCTTATCTCCTCTTTTTTATTTAATTTATCCTCTATAACAAGGAAGATGTTTGACTCCTACTCCTAAATCATTTATAATATCATGTTCTTGAGAAACAAGGAAGATATTTTAGATCATTCCTAAGTTGTTTCAATTTGCATATTCTTTAGTTCTTGAGCATTGCATTGGTCGAGGTTGCTCCACCTCTCTCTATCTACTTGGATTTTCTCATCCTAATTTAGGTTCAATTTTGGTGTTTCCTTTGAGTTTGTCATACTATCAAATTTGGGATTTGGGTTTTGAACACAGATGGTTTTGGTAGTGACGGTTTAATAGATGATGCTTCCCAAACAGGGGGAGACACCTCAAAACATTGAGACATGCTGAAATCACAATGCAGAGATTCAAAGATATATTCAATATGCTCATTTGTTGTCTATGCATATAAGAACTCATTTTGGAGTATGAACATAATTAAGTAGGATGAATATAATGCTATTCGTAGGGCTCAACTTTTTGTTTTTTTTTTGGTAAAAACGTAGGGCTCAACTTTGATTGTGGGATAAAATGTGTATAAAGTTAGAAACATGAAGCCAACACTCTCCATTTGCAATTTCTTGGGCATAATTATAGTCACATAGAATATAGGATAGGCTAGCTATTTGGTTTCTTATGTCCGAAAATTTGTCAAGCACCTCGGTACTGAAGGATTCAAAACCAAAAGAAAGTACCAAAAGGAAAGGAGAGAATCAAATTTATTATTCTTGTAAAACTATTATCAATAAAGGCTTACGGTTTTACATCTTGCATATTAATTAGAGGTCTGCTTGGAAAGCTAAAGAACAAGAAGAGGATGATGGAATACTTTGTGAAAAATCTTTAACTTGAGGTTATACATTCTGTTATCATAATTTTTTTTTTGAAAAGAAATATTAAAATCTTTGTCAGTATTCAAAACTTTATGCGGTCTATTGGCATGTGGAGGGGATGTATCAAACGTTTCCTGAGTCGTAGACAAGTTCAAGCACTTTGTGACCTTTGGCGAAGTATTTGTAATACAAATGCACCTGCTTTTTATTATTATTATTATTTTTTTTTTTTGGACAGAAAAAGTTGCTAGCCAAGTGGTTAGCTACTAAGTCAAAGTTAAAGGTGTGCACAATCCTCGTCATGAAACATTGGAGGGTGGGGTTACTGGGTATGTGCACAGTGAGCAAAAAAGTCTCACTCACTGAGTCACTATCATTGTTTATGCACTCATAAAAGTGCTCTCACCCACGGTTCGAACTCACGACCTCAACAAGATGAAGCCCTTAGTAGGGATATGAGTACCAATATGACCCAAGCGTCGTTGGTGTGGAAATCTTGTTGAAGGTGTGGTTCTTTGGGTTATTGAATTTAGAAAAGGAAATTAAGTGTTCAAAAAGCCACTAAAAGACCAAAGGACCATTGGTCTAGCGGTATCTTGGGTCATGTGCGTTGGGTAATTCACTTGATTGAGCATGCTCTCAGGTTTGAATCTTCGCCCCCATAAATGGGGGCAGTAATTTGGGTAATTCACTTGGTGAGCACAAAGCTCTCAGATTCGAGTCCCCACATCTATATGCGCATGATGAGGGATCAAGGGTGCTCGTTATCTAAGACCACGCCCCTTAACGTTCCTCTGTGGAGGCGTTTATCCCCTATGTCAAAAAAAAAAAAAAACCCACTAAAAGATTGTTGGAATTGGAGAAAACATTGATAAAATTACTTTCGATACCAAGATTTCATGAAGTTAACAATGGAGATATGTATATCCAAAAACAATGAGAAATACTTGGGTTTTTTTTTTTTTTTGCCATTAGTTTGATACCAATTGGTTAATGGTTTATAAGGTGTTCAAGTTTAGGGTTTAGGGTTTTATAAAAACTCAATATGAGCCAAACTGTTTCGGTTGATAGTTTATCAACTCAAATTGAACCGAATCGAAATTATATAAATAATCGAACCAAAGCGGAATTCCTTTGGCTACCTACAGAGTTTTTCGTGATTTAAAATTTTAATTATTTATTTATTTATTCAATATAAGCAAACGTTGAGATTGTAGTAGAGTTAGTAAAGTTATTATATTGTGATAAGGGTAAAAACTGAGGAGCCCGCCATCTGACACGTGGATTAATCTCATCCATCTGTTCAGAGCAGTAACCTCCTCGGGTTTACGCCTAGCATCGTTCTCCTCGGGAAACTGAAAGGAAGCGACCGCCTCGGTTCTATCAAAGTGGACCTCTTTGGGTAATGAAGACTCACCTCTTCGGATTTCAGAGGCCATGCACCCTGGCCCGAAGAAGGCTACACAAACCCCGAGCTCGTAGGCCGCGACAGGAACTAAAGAACTCACCCCCCTTCTAGAAGGAATTGTCGTTTAAGCTGTTGAGACTTAACCGAGTGTCAGCCTGGTAATCTAGAAGCATCTGGAAGAAAAGGCCGTTGAGATCTAACCGAATGCCAACCTGGCAATCTAGAAACATCTAGAAGAAAGATGAGCTATCAACCTAACTAACTCCAGCTGGCACCCATGTGGCCTATTAGGAGCTAGCTCACTAGCCTCCACATGGTCTATTGAAAGTGGCTTGCTCCCCAAGCAACTCTCCTTCCCTGGAGCCTATAAATAGAAGAGTTCATCAAGTCATCTTCAACCTCTGGATGATCGGCGAATCCCTGCCTCTCCAGAAACTCAAATTCCACAAATCATCTTGTAATCTCATTGAGTTGATAATGAATTCATCTCCAGCAATGGAGATCCATCGTGGTTTTCTCCCAGATTTGGGGTTTCCAAGTAAATGTTGGCTCCTTCTCTTTCTCTTTTGAGTTTTCCCCTTTCGATCTCTCTCGATCTCATCCAAATCCACTCCCCAATCCATCTACAAATTCAATTGTTGACCTGAATCGTGGGTTCTCCTTGATTTTTGCGTTAACAATATGGCGCCGTCCGTGGGGAGGCTTGGACGAGAAGCCATGAAGATGACAAGGAGATCGAGGCAGAGCCAAGCTCAAGAACAGAGAATCCCCGCTCCAGAGATCATCCTGCCGATGGAGAACCACCCTCCATCCAGCTCACCCCCACCTGTTGCTGATCCGGCTCCCAGGATGATAGAGGTATCGGTGGAGATGTTCAAATCGATGGAGCGTCAGATCACAGATCGCATACAAACGCTCCTCCCGGTGAAAAGGCATGTTTCCCATGCCACGGTTCCGAACACCGTCCATCGACAGGAAGAGAACCTCGAGCGATCGGCAGTACACTCGTCGCGCCAACGGGAGCTCTCTCCAAGAAGAAGTAGGAGCCGAAACTCTTCTTCTAAAAGTTCTGATTCACCTCTCCCGAGGCGTCGACGACGTCCTCAAGTTGAAGATTCACGGAGAAGGACGGAGGTCTCCTCTTCGAGTTGTTCCATGTCACCCGAACCACGCGGGAGACACTATGCGCCCCGGCGACTCTCTCTGAGACGATACTCCCCGAGGCGCTCGCCACACTATCATCGTCGAGGGAACTACTCCCCAGAGTACGATTCACCTGGTAGCCCCCCGACAAGGCACCAATCACCCAGGCGCCATCGATCTCCTGGAGCATCTCGTCGAGCCCATCCTGAAGGGAGAGGGAGGACCTTCTCCTGTACATCAAGATTATATTCTCCTTTTGTCAGGGAGATTTGGGAGGCCCCTTTTCCGAAGGACTTCCGAGCCCCCAATATCAGATGTTACAATGGGACCACTGACCCTCATGAGCATGTGGAGCGGTACTGCATTGAGATAATGGACAACCGCATCGACGAAGCGATTTTGTGCCGTTCTTTCCCGAAGACCTTGACTGATATAGCCCATGACTGGTTCAGAAACCTTCCATTGGGGTCAATATCAAGTTTCGACCAGCTAACTGACCTTTTCTTTCGCCGATTTGCAAATTGCTGAAGGCAGAAGAAGAACCCAGTAATGCTTCTCAGGTGCAAGCAAATGGAGGGTGAAGCCTCCGAGATTACCTGGACAGCTTCAACAGAGAAGCAGCTGGGATGAGCGATCAAGACTCCATAATGGTGGTTGGCGCAGTTATGGATGGTCTTCATGAATGTCCCTTCTTGGAATCCATTTCGGAGCACGTCCCCAGAAATCTGTCCGAAGTGATGAGTAGGGCCCAACAGTTTATTGCCGCTGAGGAGTTCAAGATTGGGCGAAGGGAGGAGGCTCTGCAACGAGTCAGGGAGTTCCAAAAGGAGGAGCCCCGACGGGACGAACACAGAAACTCTCGCCGAAGCGATCCGAGATCCCGAAGAGATGATAGACCCCCTCATTTCCGGATGGCCAAGAAGACCTCGGGCCCCACGAAGCGGCCGGTCGAGGCGAGGTATGAGAACTACACCCCCCCTTTTTACCTCAAGAGAGAATGTTTTGATGCAGATTTCGAACAAGAAAATCCTGAAGCAACCCGAGCCAATTAAGGAATCTGGATCGATGACGAAAAGCAAGAAGTATTGTGCTTACCACCAGGTCAAGGTGCACAATACAGAAGATTGCGTCCACCTCAAGGACGCAATTGAAGATCTAGTCAAGGCGGGAAAACTTGATCAATTCCTGTAAAAGAAGGCAACTACAAAAGAGAACCCACCACAACGACAAGAAGCCCCTACGGACCCAGAAAATCCTGATATCAAGTTTTACTTCATTGCTAGGGGCCCTTGCTGCGGAGGGGAGAGTTCTTCCTCAAGGAAGCAGTATGCGAGAATGGTTGCTTCAGTCCAGGAGACAGCTCCATTGAAGAGGAGCCGACCATCTGCCCCCGTCTGCTTCTCGGGTGAAGACCTCCATGGGATCTATCAACCTCATGACAATGCCTTGGTGGTGGCTGTCAAGGTTGGAGTCTTCACCATATATAGAGTGCTGGTTGACACTGGGAGCTCCGCTGATATTATCTTTTGGGATTACTTTGAGAGGATAAAGATTGGGAAGGAGAATCTCAAACATGTTCGATCAAATCTGGTAGGCTTAGACAGGAATTCTCATCATCCAGAAGGCATGATCTCTCTTCCAATGACACTCGGCACACCTCCTTGGGAGGTTACTGCGATGATAAACTTCTTGATTCTGCGGTGTCCCTCCAGCTATAATGCAATAATGGGTAGGCCTTCACTATGCAAGCTGGCTGCAGTACCATCTCCCTATCACCAGAAGTTGAAGTTCCAAACTGAAGAGGGCAATGGGGAAATACGAGGTAACTAGGCATCTTCTCGCCAGTGCTATTCCACTCTTCTGAGACATCAGATGGGAGAATCGAGCCGAGCTGCATAGATATTGACTTTGGAGGAGCTCCAGCACGAAGATGAAGAAAGAGAAGCCCGTCGCCCTGTTCCAGTAGAAGGTCTGAAGGAATTCCCACTTGATGAAAGCCTTCTAGAGCGAACTGTGCGCCTCGGGGAAGAGCTTGAGTTAAAAAGACAAAAAGAGCTCCTCGCAATTCTGAAGGATAATGCTGATGTTTTTGCTTAGTCTGCTGAGGAGATGCTTGGAGTCCCTCGAGAAGGGATAGAGCATCAACTTAATGTTGTTCCAACTGTCAAACCAGTTATTGAAAAGAAGAGAAACTATGCTCCATACCGCCTTGCAGCGGCATAAGAGGAGGTAGATAAGCTGCTTAAAGCAGAGTTCATTCGGGAGGTCCAATACCCCGAATGGCTCTCGAATGTAGTTATGGTAAAGAAATCCTCCTGGAAATGGAGAATGTGTGTAGACTTCACCAATCTGAATAAAGCTTGTCCTAAAGACTACTACCCCCTGCCTCTTATTTATAATCTAGTAGACTCTATTTCTGGGTATGAAATGCTTAGCTTCTTGGACACGTTCTCGGGCTATAACCAAGTCTTAATAGCGAAATCCGATGAGGAGAAAACGTCCTTTATCACTTCCCGATGCACTTATTACTATAAAGTGATGCCCTTCGGATTGAAGAACGCGGGAGCTACATTTCAAAGGTTGGTGAATAAAGTCTTCAAAAGACAAATTGGGAGGAATGTTGAAGCTTATGTTGATGATATACTTGTGAAGAGTGTGACAACTGAACACCATGCCTCGGATTTGAAGGAAACGTTCGCGGCATTGCGGGTTCATGGAATGAGCCTTAACCCTAGCAAATGCGCATTCGATATTCGATCGGAAAAGTTCCTTGGGTTTATGATTACACACCGAGGCATAGAGGCGAATTGATGCGCTAAAACCTCAAGTGGACGGGTCGTCTCAAGTAATAAGAGTGGATATAGAAGTCGGGTTGTCGATCCACAGGGAGAAAGAAGTACTAGTATTTACCAATTGTCTACTATCTAGTCAATCCGAGACGATGAGTAGTCAAGCTAGTTCTAAATTGATTCAAGGAAACTTAAACTTGGGGAATTGAATGCTTCTGGGAGTTAAATGATCATGAAAAGGGGATGCCCGGGTAATTGGATCCCCTTGGACTTCAAATATATAAATGCCCTTCTCTACTCTAATTACTTGATTGTTCTGTTGGCCAAGGGTTCCTATCGTGCTTTCGCTCACTCTCTAATCCCGAGGTGAGCTACTAATCCTAGTGCCCTTACCGATGATGTTCTCGAACCTATGTCTTGGAAGGATTACGGGAATAATACATCAAAAGGGGTCGCTCTCCTAAGTACCCGGGTTCCCGGTGTACTCGCAATCCTTTCTATTGGAGATGGTCTACACACGGGGAGGCGTTCGCTTCTTCCCCCGTATGGACTACGAAGATCCCTCCGGGCTCTACATAGCGTAGAGGATCAACTTACATTAAAACATCCAATAGACTCAACAATGAAATCAAGTAATTAAAGTAGAGAGAAAACATTGATTAGCACATATCCAAGGGTTCACCAACTACCCAAGCATCTACAAAATTAGCCCTCCATGAAAGGGGGGCAACAATCCACAATGAAGATACAAGAAAGCAAGAAATACATGATAAATGAGATTTGCACAATCACCGTTGATAGCTTCTCGCTTCTCCTTCTTCGATCTTCCCTCTTCCTGCTCCTATGCCTTGAAGAAGATCAACCTCCAAGCCCTCTCCAAGGTCTCTCCCTTGCCCTAGCAGCCAAGCCCCCTAAACCCTTCTCACATTCGCCATTTATACTCATGGGGTTTTAGAGGGTGTAATTTCTTGAAGTTACCCTCGGCCGGCTGCGTAGACGCCCAATTTTAACGATATACGGGCCCGTATACGGGCGCAGGTCAGCCCGTATACGGGCCAACCACCTCCATACGGGCCCGTATATGGGCCGTATATATGCCCGATATCACGGGCTACTTCTCGACTTGCTTGTTATGCGGGCCGTATTCTGGACCGTATGTTCCCCGGGGTCTAGTATACGGCCGTATGTCATCCCGTATACTAGCCCGTATGAGTCCTTCTAACTGCTTCGGGGTCCCGGCTTCTACTAAAATGCTTTCTTTCCTCCGGGGTCCTCTTATTTTGGCCTGCTGATAAAAATAAGCAAATCTTGAGTACCGGTGGGCAACAAATCCTTAAAATCTCATGCCAAGTCCACAAAAATATAGTATAGAATTATGCTCAAATGAACACTTATCAAATATCTCCACACTTAGAGGTTTGCTTGTCCCCAAGCAAAGAAAATTCAAACAACAAACAAAGGTATAAGTGTTCATTTTCTTGGCTATGTAAGTCATACATGAATTTCATTCCAAGTTCACCATCAAAAGTTCGCATTCTCCTATTTCCACACCGGGACCTAGACTGATCTTGTGTCTTGTTTCATTGCGGCTCTAGATGAACATCTTCACTCCACATGCCATGTTCTAAAGTCTTAGCAAGATAAGCATACCCTCAATGGACTCTAGAAGATCCTTGAGGCCCTAAGTTTCATGACAACCAACCCTCTATATATTGAGCAAATGGTGGACAACTTCGAGAAGCTTTAAATTTTATATACACATTTTCTTTTTTTTCTTTTTTATTTATTTATTTATTTATTTATTTATTTATTTGGGTAGGGCATCTCTAATGGATCCGACTTTCCCATGCTAAAGATCAGTGTAGAGTGTAGGTCCTCTTTTCTTTAGGATGCACATGCTGTTTAGGCACCAGAACACCCAGGTACTTAGAGGGTTACAACTCTACCTAGATATGTTCATACTTAGAAGTGACTTTTCGAGTTGAGGAACACCCTGATTAAGGGCCGGGACCCCAAACTACTTCATCTCACTAAGTAGCGGAACATGTCTTTATTGCTTTAATAACTAAACTATTATGTACATGCTATTTTATTCTTCTCTTACTTGTCCACTAGGCTAAATTATGAAGGGTTAGAAGCTTAACTAGTGCCACGAAGCCTCTTGGAGCCATTGAGAGTAATGCTTAGCAATTAAAGTCAACAAAATATGGCAATGGGTTATCTATTGTTACTAGAGATTTTGAATTTCACAAAGATTTTCTCTAGATTTCCATGGTATGTCATAGGAGAATTCGAAAATATTTTGAGTTCTATGATGGTGTTCTAGGAATAAAATCATGTCATATGTACTATCATGAAAATTTGCAATGGATTCTCATCTATGAGCTACCTATCTCCACACTTAAGAATTTGCAATAAATCTACAATTCAATAGGTAGCGACCTATCTCCACACTTAAAATTGTACATTGTCCTCAATGTACGCAATAATATCAAAGATGAAATATTGCATGAAGAAAAGTGAACTGAAACTTCCCCGGTTATGTTGGTGTGCCAATTGTTGTCTACGAATTCGATACATGGCCACTACCAGGTTGTTGTTTCAGCTTTCATTTCTGCAAAGCAAAGAGAAGATCATTATAGCTCAATAAAACATGAGAGGAGAGCAATGGAGTCTATAAAAGGAGAATGAGTGTAGCAGGGTGATGCCCTTGCTAACTAAACATGGTGCGCAAATGAGTTAATAAGTCCACAAAACACAGCATATAAAAAGAGAATGCAAAGTAAAACAAGTCTCAACAACAAGAATGAAAGAAATGCGTCCAAGTCCTCAGGAAGTGGGGTCATCTGCTGGTGGTGCTGGTGCTGGAGGGGGTGTAAAGGCCGGGTGCCCACGGATAAAGATGGACAGCTCCGCAAACTGGTCTCCCAAGCGGCGCTGCTCCGTGAGAATCGTGTCCTGGGTGGCCCGGATGTCCGCTATCTGCTCCTCCAGGCGGGCGACTCGGCTCCGGTTCGCAGAAGGTGGAAGCTCACCGGCAGGGGGTGGGCTGTCTGAGTCCTCATCGTCGGACTCCTCCTCATCGCCAGAGCTGTCGACGCTCTGGCCCACCAGTCTATATCGGCCCCCTGCGTGTCGGACGAGCCCCATCTGGCATAATGTGCTCATCCCCAGAGCCACCATGAGCTGAAGTCGCTCCATGTCCTCCGTCCTCTCCTCGAGGCCCATGCCAATGATGAGGCGAGTGATGTAGAACCTACGCCGTGATCGTCCATGCGGGTGTGGGTCCCACAGTGCACCAAATAGTCGGCGAGGGGCGTATCCAAGGTGGATAGGTACCCGCCGAAAATCTTTGTATAAAATGAAGAGGTCGGTGACCGTGACCACTCCAGTGCTATCATCTCGCCTGCGATGGAAGGCGGTGACGAGGCGTGGGCGAATCGGTGGTGTAGGTGGGACATAAGGCTCGCCTTGTGGTTCCCGTGGTTCCCCCCAAGCTGAATCCAGTAACGTGCGGGGGTGATAATGTGCTCGGGGAAGGAGTTGAGGAGCTCGCGGTACTCCCGAGTGTGGAGGGCCTCCCGGTAGTAGAAGCCCATGTATAAGGCGAAGCGGGTGTAGCTCATGGTCCTCTTCTCCCCGAAAAGCTGAAAAGAAATCGCTGTGAGTGCTCGCTCCTGCACGGGACTCCGGTCGGCCTCGAATGTGCTAAGGACCTCCAGTGTCGCTTCTCGAAATGTCTCGTGGTTGATGGAGAATATCTTGTCCCATCCACCAACCCCGAACATGCTCTGTACTCGGTCATGGATCCCCAGCTCAGTGGTGACGCCCCAATCGATATACCGCGTCCGCCCAAAGGGCTTGGTGGCTAGCCTTTGATAGCGGTGGAAGAAGCGGTCCTCCTCGAACTGAGGTCTGGAGGAGGATCCCTCGCCGGTCCTCCTTTTCTTGGAAGCGACCACTTTTTTCGGCATGTCTAGGGGAGAATGAAGCCCAAAACTAGAGAGAAAGGATGTCTTGGCGAGGAGAAGTCTCGGGTCGACGCACCGGCGGGATGGGGCGGCTAGGAGATGATAAAGAGGAAAGGGGTGAATGTGCCCCTTTTTAAAACGCCCAACCCCGGCTGTATACGGGCCCGTATACGGGCCGTATATCAGCCCGTATACGGCCCAGGGGGTGTCATACGGCCAAGCATACAGGCCGTGTGACTTCCCGTATACCCCCCTGGGAGCTCCATACGGCCGTATGGTAGGCCGTATGTGAGCCCGTGTGGGCCTGGGTTTGGCTTATGCAGCCAATCCAGGACACCACCCAAGTCCTCCTCGCTTTCCCTAACAATAAGCACATAGTCTAGGACTATCAATGGACTAACAACCAGCATGATGACACAACATAAAATGGAGATGGACATCATACATCTCAATCATTTATTTCAACCATAAGATCTAGCTACTGAAGAAAAATAAAAGATTGTATTAAAACAAATGAAGAAACATTTCAAGAGCTTGGGTTGCCTCCCAAGAAGCGCTTGTTTAACGTCACTAGCTTGACGTACCTGGATATTACCTTACGGGGGTTCAAATACCTTGTAATTCTCATTGGCTCCTCCTTTAAAGCATCGATAATGGTATAGCTTGAGCCGTTGACCGTTTACCTTGAATGTGCCCCGAGCATGGTGATAAATCTCGACAGCCCCATGGGTGTGGACTTTGGTAACGGTGAAGGGCCCGGACCATCGGGATCGCAGTTTCCCGGGGAACAATTTGAGTCTTGAATTGAAAAGTAATACTTGATCCCCTTCCTTGAATTGCTTATCGTGCTTAAGTGCTTGGTCATGGCGCTTCTTGACCTGTTCCTTGTATAATCTTGAACTTTCATATGCAAATAGTCTTGACTCTTCAAGCTCATCTAACTGGAACTTTCGCTCAGCTCCCACCAGTGAGGTGTCAAAATTCAAGAATTTGGTTGCCCAGTAGGCTTTGTGCTCAAGTTCGACCGGTAGATGACATGCCTTGCCATAGACAAGTCTGTAGGGGGTACTCCCAATTGGTGCTTTATATGCAGTGCGATAGGCCCAGAGGGCGTCATCTAGTTTGTCTGCCCAGTCTTTTCGACTCTGCGCCACTGTCTTTTCAAGAATTCTTTTCAATTGTCTGTTGGACACCTCAACCTGCCCACTTGTTTGAGGATGATATGGTGTGGAAGTGCGGTGGATGACGTTGTATCGCTTTAGGATTTTGGCGAATTGAGCATTGCAAAAGTGTGTTCCGCGGTCACTAATAATGGCTCGTGGAGTGCCAAAACGGGAAAATAATTTCTTGAGGAATCCAACGACCCCCCTCGCATCGCTGGATGGTAGGGCCTGTGCTTCTACCCATTTCGACACGTAATCCACCGCCACCAAAATGAATCTGTTTCCGCGTGAAGTTGGGAAAGGGCCCATGAAGTCAATTCCCCACACATCGAATACTTCGCACACCTGAATTGAGTTCTGGGGCATCTCATCCCGCCTCGATATGTTGCCGAATCTTTGACACTTATCACACGATTGAACATATCCTTGTGCATCATGGAATAAGGTTGGCCAGTAAAACCCCGTATCGAGGATCTTCCGTGCTGTTTTGTTTGCGCTGTAGTGCCCACCCGCAGGTCCTGCATGACAATGTTCCAGGATGCTCAGTCCTTCTTCCCTCGAGACACACCTTCTTATGACTTGATCGGCACACACACGAAACAAGTAAGGGTCATCCCATGTATAGTATTTCAAGTCCGCGAAAAACTTCTTTTTCTGTGAGTAGTTATAATACTTGGGAAGGGATCCAACCACCAGATAATTTGCAATGTCAGCGAACCAGGGTGTCTCCTTCTCTGCACTCATCACCGGGGTTTGTCCTTGTGACACTTGAATATTGTACAAGTATTCTTCTGGGAACTCTTCCTTGATATCCCTTTCCTTCAACAAATCTCTATTCGGGTTTTCCAATCGGGATAAGTGATCGGCGGCTAGGTTCTCGGCGCCCCGTTTGTCTTTTATTTCCAAATCAAACTCCTGTAACAACAACACCCAACGAATTAGTCTCGGCTTGGCGTCTGGTTTAGTCATGAGATAGCGCAGAGCCGAGTGGTCGGTGTATACTATAACCTTGGAGAGAACCAAATAAGGTCGGAACTTATCAAACGCGAACACTATAGCAAGAAGCTCTTTCTCCGTGGTTGTGTAGTTCGCTTGAGCATCTGTTAAAGTTTTGCTAGCATAGTAAATTGGTTGGAAGTGCTTGTTCCTTCGTTGCCCCAGAACTGCACCAACTGCATGATCACTTGCATCACACATAAGCTCGAATGGGAGGCTCCAATCTGGGGTGATAATGATCGGAGCTTGTACCAGCTTCTCCTTCAATGTGGTGAAAGCCGCCCGGCACCCGTCGTCAAACTCAAAAGGAGTATCCTTTTCCAGCAATTTGGTCAACGGCTTGGCTATTTTGGAGAAGTCTTTATAAACCTCCTATAGAAACCAAGTGCCCCCAAGAAACTTCTAACAAATTTTCAATCAAGTCGGAGGAGGCAACTTTTCAATGGTGTCCACCTTGGCTTTGTCCACTTCATTCCCTTTGCTTGAGATCTTGTGACCCAAGACAATTCCTTCTTGGACCATGAAATGGCATTTCTCCCAACTTAGTACCAAGTTGGTTTCCTCAAGACCGCTTAGCACCTTTTCTAAGTTTGCAAGGCATATATCAAATGAATCCCCAAAGACTGAAAAGTCGTCCATGAATATCTCCATGATGTTCTCCACGAAGTCTTCGAAGATTGCTAGCATGCATCGTTGAAAAGTGACTGGTGCATTGCACAACCCGAATGGCATACGGCGGTAAGCAAAAGTACCATATGGACAAGTAAATGTGGTCTTCTCTTGGTCCTCGGGAGCAATGAGAATTTGGAAATACCCAGAAAAGCCATCTAGGAAGTAATAATAAGAATGCCCGGCTAATATCTCCAACATCTGATCAATAAACGGTAGGGGAAAATGATCCTTCCGCGTGGCATCGTTCAACTTTCTATAATCAATACACACCTTCCAACCGGTGACCGTTCTTGTGGGGATTAATTCATCCTTTTTATTTGCGACTCACCGCCATCCCTCCTTTCTTCCGGTACCACACGAACGGGCTCACCCATGTACCGCCGGAGATGGGGTAAATTACTCCGGCATCCAAGAGCTTGAGTACTTCTGACTTCACTACCTCCTGCATGTTTGGGTTTAGCCTTCTTTGAGGTTGGATAGAGGGTCGGTAGTTGTCTTCCATAAGGATCTTGTGTGTGCAGAAAGATGGGCTGATCCCCTTGATGTCGGATATTTTCCATGCTATGGCCTTCTTGTGTCTCTTGAGGACTTGAAGTAGCTTCTCTTTCTGTGAGCTCGACAAATCAGACGCAATGATGACCGGAAGTTTTGAGTCTTCGGCTAAGAAGGCGTATTCGAGATTACTCGGCAACTCTTTCAACTCTAACTGCGGCGGTTCAACCACTGATGGTTTTAGCTTCTTCAAATTTTCATCGGTTCTTTCCGATTCGACTGTGGACTCTTCTTCTGAATCTGAAGATGTGTTGTTGTGGTCTTCATCCTGAATGAGGTCGATGTTCATGGCTGCTCAATCGTGAAGTGCATCCTCTTCCAGAGGGGGTTTCCTGAAGTGCCAAAGGAATTCATTCTGTTCATTTAAAGACTTCGTTAACAAGTCGTCATCACACGGTGTGCCTTCTGTAACACCCCGACCCGGATCTAGGGACCTCGGGCACGTCCACAGACTGGCCGTATCCAAGTGGAGACGAGCCCCACTCGAATACAAGGCCTAAAAATGATAAGCAGATAACAATATTAATCAAATGTTCATTAATAATAAAGAACAACATCAGAGTTATACAACGGAATTAAAAATCATGAAAGGTTCCAGGTACCCTACAAAGCTCTATACAAAATCAGTCCCTATGAGGGTCCTACAAGTGAAACTCTCACACAACCTGAGGTCCTCGGACCTCTCCAACCTATCCCAGTCCCATGCGTAGCTCCAAACCCTGAGTCATCTCTCCTCCTTAACCCGGAAGAGAAAAGAAAGTGAAGTGAGCTTTGAAAGGAAAGCCTCGATAAGTACCCCGCAGAGAAATCACGATAAGCATACAAATTCAAATAGTCAAGATAGACAAATCAAGACAATCACCAACACAATGAATCAATCAAACGGGGCCCCTAAGCCCAATTCAATCACACCTTCACGGCGGCAAGACAAGTGCAGGTGCCTCAATGGTCAAGCTGCCGGACGACGGTGGTATGCTCCCCAGCACGCATACTCCATCCACGAAGTAGACATACCAACCCAACCTAAACACAAGCACCATGAGTCGACAAAGAATGTCCCTTTGGTCCACTTGCAGGCATGCTCAAAGGAGCATCCAAAACAACTTGTCCAATCAACCAATCCACAAATGTGGAAGAACATCAAACAACACATGAATACCGGGAATCAAAAGCGATGATATCCAAATCATATCAAGCAATACCTGACGCCAGCAAAAGATATACCATACCAGGTAATAAGAATGCCAAAGAAACCCATGCCAAAGGGTAGGAACGAGGCAAGAGTAACTTACCTCTAATCAAAATCCAATCACCGATTCAATTGCATTTCAATAAGCTGCTTCCATCGCCGATATCTGTATACACAGATCTATGTACTCAACACACGCACGGATGCTTAGAATAATATCTTTTATATTACACATACAAACAAATGGGCTCGACCCACTCAAAAATCCAACTCATCCTTTTAACCCAACTATTTAAATAATTATCATGAATTTCTAAATGGAGCACCTTGGTCCAGCCCAAGACCCAACCTGATAAAATAGTAAAGAAATTTCAAAAAACAAAAATTATTGTAGCCAAAACCCAATAATTATGCAAGCTTGCAACCTTTGAGCAATCTACACTCTTGGCTACCCTCCAAGAAATCAGGTTCATCCAACCCAATGACTAATCACTATTAATTACTCACCCAAACACAGAGAATCAAAGACTTTGAATAAAACCAATTACTCATGGGATCTAACCTCTCCAGGTCACTAACAATGGATGTCAAAATCTGAAACTCAGGCCTCCAAACAACCATAATAGCCATACAACAACACCTAATCAAACTTATTAAATCCACGACCCTCATAACCCTTGTCTGCTTACATACATAGCCACCAACACTACCAAATCATTAAACCCCATGAAAATTATATTCATTGAGCTTGCATCAATCAAAAATATACTACAGAGATAACACCAAGGCTTACTAGTAGTCAAGAAATTGTCGATAAAACTCCATAGAACCACCAGATTACACTCGCGCACAGTCACATAGAATCATGAGATCAAAGCCATAACTATCTTCAAAGAACCTCAGCATAAAATCACAGGAATATATACCTCAAGCTGAGCCCAACTAAATTTCGGAATTTATCAAGAAGGTTACTCCTCAAAGCCTCTACCAAAACACCAAGAAAAAGAGAAAAGGAAGAGTGTTCCACTGCCTCTCAACTCTCAAGGCACCTGTAAACCCAGTTCATATCTCCCCTTCTTGTCAAACTCATGATCTGGAGACTAACTGAAACCCAAGCCTTGGGACATGAATACATGAAATCACAAAAAAAAACCCTCAAAGTACTGTCCCAAAACTTATCATTTCGCAGAGACTCAATCATCATCATGTACCTCTCAGAACTCACGCCACTCAGAGCTATTTCCCCACATCCAGTCCTTCACAAAACCCTAACAAAAGACTATGTATATTACCCTTTCATACATGCATAAACAGAGAACCTTATGTACCCATATCCAATCAAGCCACCCTCTCTCTGAACCTCATCAAACAAAAATAAGCATCTACTATGCAGGGTATGAAGTCTTACCTCACTCAAGGCTAGTGAGGCTAGAGTGTTCTCGATCGCAGTGGTCCAGCCTAACAAGCGCCGAGGTTGCCAAGAGAGGTCGGCGTCGCTGCCTCCACCGCCGATCTCTCCTTCCTCTCGTACTAAGGTGGCGTTAGGGTTTTAGAGAGTCGTACTGCCCTTTTTATAGACGATCTCAAACGCGGTTTGGAGGAGATATAGTTCAATGCGCATCTCGTTACCAACTCTAACCCATCTTATCTCTTTTTTTTTTAACCACAGACTGAACGCCGAGGGACGCTGGATCGCATATGCGTCGGCTTAGGCGGTTCATCCGATTTCCACATGCATGAGTTATTTCATGTTCTTATGCAAATAAGTCCCCTAATTAACTCAATTCACAATTAAGTCCTCTCTGACTAACTTAATGAGAGGAGAAAAGAATTGTCTTATAGTCCCCATAAAGATGAAAATCATTTTTCAACCCTTGGCAGGCCCATTATCCACAACTTAGAATTTGATCAATATCAGCCCAATTTTCTAATTATTCCCAAACTTTGGAAATGCTTCCATTTGCAACCCCAATATTCTTATTTAAGGATTTAATTCCATTAATCCCTTTTTTTTTCTATTTTCCAACTAAGTCCACTTTGGGAGATCTCTAATCAACCACACATAGCAATAGAAATATCGGGACCTAACAAATAATCATCAATTAAGATTAAATGAATTTAATCTCCATTAATCCTCAAGAGCATAAATTCCATTTATTCCCTTTTTCTCCAATTCAACCGATCAAATCCACGTGCGTTCACATGCATGAGCATTGCAGACTTGGGTTCCATTAACCCATCTATTTAATCAATTGCATACTTTATCTATTCTCATTGTAAAGTATTTAAACCCATTCCAAAACATCAAATCAATTCCACTTATCTTATCATATCTTTAACTACCATCAAATCAATACTTGGCTATTCAAATGTTTGAATTTTTCATTATTGCTTTTCTTTTCTTTTCTTTATCTTTTTTTTTTTTTGCTTGGGATTACATCACCGGTCAAAAAGTTAAGCTATTTAAATAATATAAATAATGATGATGGGTTTTACAAATAACAAATATGTCCAATCCCAAGATCAATCAAAAGAAATGCTTGACTTTATCTTCATGTGTGAACCAACATAACTATAATTTAATCCCTATTGTTTCAATCCCTTTAACCACCTTCCTCCAATTAAGACCAAGTTTAGAAACCCACTCAATTAATAAAAATAATTACAACCATTTATTTCATAATAATCAAGTAAATAGAAAGTTCAAATAAGTCCAACTAGGGAGACTTCCTTTATTAACCACATATTTAGAGTAAAACAACCAAAATAAATTAACCCCTAAAATCCTTGGATTTTACACCTTCGTCGTATGTCCATTCTTGCGTTATCTCTCTTGACGTTGGGCTAACCTCTGATTCCCACAAGGCACATACTGCTTCAATTGGGGTGGTTTCCATCAACCGTTCCCCCGTTAAATTTTTGGATTGATTGGTTAGTTTCTCTTCGATCCATCTATCCAGTGCCTCCAGCTTGTCCAGCAGTTCGCTCCTAGACATAACCATGTGGTCCCCCCTCGCAATACATTCAAGGTATGAGGATTAGTATTTCACATTCAAGCGAAACGACAAACGAAACAAAACCAAGAAAAGAAATAAAAGAGATAAAAGAGCAACAAATAAAACGACTAAAGTAGTAAACGCCTAGTTTTCCTAGTATTCTAATTCTCCCCGGCAACGGCGCCAAAAACTTGATGCGCTAAAACCGCAAGTGGACGGGTCGTATCAAGTAATAAGAGTGGACATAGAAGTCGGGTTATCGATCCACAGGGAGAAAGAAGTACTAGTATTTACCAATTGTCTACTATCTAGTCAATCCGAGACGATGAGTAGTCAAGCTAGTTCTAAATTGATTCAAGGAAACTTAAACTTGGGGAATTGATGCTTCTGGGAGTTAAATGATCATGAAAAGGGGATGCCCGGGTAATTGGATCCCCCTTGGACTTCAAATATATAAATGCCCTTCTCTACTCTAATTACTTGATTGTTCTGTTGGCCAAGGGTTCCTATCGTGCTTTCGCTCACTCTCTAATCCCGAGGTGAGCTACTAATCCTAGTACCCTTACCGATGATGTTCTCGAACCTATGTCTTGGAAGGATTACGGGAATAATACATCAAAAGGGGTCGCTCTCCTAAGTACCCAGGTTCCCGGTGTACTCGCAATCCTTTCTATTGGAGATGGTCTACACACGGGGAGGCGTTCGCTTCTTCCCAGTATGGACTACTTAAGATCCCTCAGGGCTCTCAGCGTAGAGGGATCAACTTACATTAAAACATCCAATAGACTCAATAATGAAATCAAGTAATTAAAGTAGAGAGAAAACATTGATTAGCACATATCCAAGGGTTCACCAACTACCCAAGCATCTACAAAATTAGCCCTCCATGAAAGGGGGGCAACAATCCACAATGAAGATACAAGAAAGCAAGAAATACATGATAAATGAGATTTGCGCAATCACCGTTGATAGCTTCTCGCTTCTCCTTCTTCGATCTTCCCTCTTCCTGCTCCTATGCCTTGAAGAAGATCAACCTCCAAGCCCTCTCCAAGGTCTCTCCCTTGCCCTAGCAGCCCAGCCCCCCTAAACCCTTCTCACATTCGCCTTTTATACTCATGGGGTTTAGAGGGTGTAATTTACTGAGTTACCCCTCGGCCAGGCCTGCAGATCGCCCAATTTTAACGATGTACGGGCCCATATACGGGCGTATGTCAGCCCGTATACGGGCCAGCCACCTCCATACGGGCCCGTATACGGGTCGTATATATACCCGTATACGGGCTACTTCTTAGCTTGCTTGTTGTGCGG
This sequence comes from Dioscorea zingiberensis, assembly GCA_026586065.1. Taxonomy (NCBI): domain Eukaryota; kingdom Viridiplantae; phylum Streptophyta; class Magnoliopsida; order Dioscoreales; family Dioscoreaceae; genus Dioscorea; species Dioscorea zingiberensis. The sequence continues at coordinate 59,213,224 of CM048820.1, read as the reverse complement.
GCCGTATTCTGGACCGTATGTTCCCCGGGGTCTAGTATACTAAGTATGTCATCTCGTGATACTAGCCCGTATGAGTCCTTCTAAGCGCCGGGGTCCGGCTTCTACTAAAATGCTTTCTTTCCTCCGGGGTCCTCTTATTTTGGCCTGCTGATAAAAATAAGCAAATCTTAAGTACCAGTGGGCAACAAATCCTTAAAATCTCATGCCAAGTCCACAAAAATATAGTATAGAATTATGCTCAAATGAACACTTATCACGAATCCCGAACAAATCCGAGCCATCATGGAGACTAGATCCCCGAGGACCATAATGGAGATACAAAGCCTCAACGGAAGACTGACCGCCCTTGGGAGATTCATCTCAAGATCTGGAGAGAAAAACCGTCCATTTTTCCAAGCCTTGAGAAAAGCACTTAAGGTGGAGTGGACTGAAGAATGTGAACAGGCATTAAACCGGCTGAAGGGTTACTTACAGTCACCCGCCCTGTTGGTGAAACCAAAGCCTGGAGAGGAGTTGCTTCTCTATTTGGCAGTCACTAATTCGGTTGTCAGCTCGGTCCTCACCAAAGATGAAGGGGGAATCCAAAGGCCAGTCTATTATACAAGCAAGGTTCTTACAGATACCGAGTCGAGGTACCTCCCCCTCGAGAAACTGGATCTTGCCCAAGTCTCTTAAAATTTTAAATATATTTTATTTATAAATAAAAAATATTTTAAAATATTTTAAAATGTTTTAAAATGTTTCAACTTTTTAATCCACTAAATTCAATAGGTTTCGAATTTTTTAGAACTGAAACTAAACCGCTTTTTTGAAAGCGCAACCAAATTAGATCAATAGTCTGGATCAGTTTGTTCAATTTGTTCAATTCATGGGGCTCAATGATCACTCATACAAAAGCGTTCATGCTCTACATGTATTGTTATTTTTGTTAATAATAATATGTTTTATTAAATTAATTATAAAAATCAATTAAAAACAAAAACTATTCAAAGACATAAGATTTATACTTATAGGTTCCACTTGATACGTAAATAAGAACAACACAAGAATACAACATAGTACAAGTGGTTGTGGGACAACAAATTGTTTAGTCTGTTTGTACTGTTCTCTGTTTGATATTTCATAGACATTACAAAATTGTTTGTACTGTTCTCCATTTATTTTGCACGAGTATTGGACCAAAAAAACTGTAAAATTACTGTAATACCCATGTATTGTCCTATGTTGTTTTGGAATAAAAAATTTCTTAAAACAATATATTTTGAAATTTTCTCTCATCTTTAATAGTGACCACTCAAAAAAAAAATTTATAACTAATGAAATTATGAGTACAGAATTAAATTTTTAATTTTTAAAATATATTAATAAATAATTACTACAAAAAAATATCATAAATTTTGTCTTTAAGTTAGGGGCAAAATTGTCTTTAAGTTGAGGGCATTGTTGTAGTTTTAATATAAGTTTGGGCAAAATTATCTTTAAGATGAGGACATTGTTGTAAATTTAATATAAGTTGGGGAAAAATGTCTTTAAGTTGGGGGCATTGTTGTAATTTTAATATAAGTTGGAGGCAAATCTTTAAGTTGGGGGCAATGTTGTAATTTTTAATATAAATTGGGGGCATTGTTGTAAATTTTAATATAAATTGGGGGCAAAATTGTTTTTAAGTTGGGGGAACTATTGTAATTTTTAATATAAGTTGTGGGTAAAATTATCTTTAAGTTGGGGGCATTGTTGTAATTTTTAATATACGTTTGGGGTTAAATTATCTTAAAGTTGTGGTGTTCCTCATTTAAAAAGTTGTACCATATGTTTTGTACTGTACTCAAAAAGCTTCTTGTGTTGTACTCATATCCCATTTGCAAATCAAACAAAGTATAAGAAAGTTGTCATGTGTTGTCCTTCATTTTTTCGCGTATCAAACAGAACCTAAGAGAGAAAAACTTGGTATAAAGAACTGATCTAGCTATCAGTTACAAAACGCCTTAACCTATTAAGAGGTCTATATAGGTACAGAGACAATTTTTTTAATAAATATGGACAAACCACTAAAAATACACCACAGATGTGGTTTAACCCATGGACTAGCCAATTTTCCTTGTGAAAGTTGGCAGGGTATAGAGACAATTTATTCTCCTCAATAAATAACTTACATAGACCCTCAACTCTTGCATCTTTGGCCATTCTATCAGCTAGTTCATTGTCTTCTCTTTGAATATATCTAATTGTCCATCGCTCTAGTCTCTGACCTTCATCTTCAGCTCCTGTCCTCCCTCTATATAGTTCCAACTTTCTCCTCTGGAGCATCCTTGGAATGTTAACATTGCCTTTATATATTTGGATCTTTATCCACCTGTTGATTGCCTCCATGAGTCCCTTCCCTTAATGCTTCCACCTTTCCTTCATAAGGCCCTTTCACCTTACACGGTTTAACCTCTACAAGAGTAAAGACAAAAGGAGCATGTGTTAGTGAAGACCACATAACCAATACCACTCCTATTAGTTCTCTGTTCCTAGAACCCATCAATACACATTATGTATTTATGAGTCTCCTTGTTCCACCATCTCTCTCTTGCATCAATAGTCTTGCTTCTTGTGTAGATACTCCATTGCCATGTTAATACTGGCTTCTGCCACTAGTTATGATTAATTTTCTTTCTCTTGAAGATCACATTAAATCTGGCCTTCCACAACTGCCACATGGTATTAGCAATAACCATTGCTTCTTCCTTGGATACCCTATGTCCTCTCGGGTTCTTTCCTAAGAGTCAGTTTTCTTCTAATAGACCTCCTGAGTTTGTATCCTAGCTCCTTAATTAGGTATCCCTTGATCTTAATTTCTTCCCAAACTTGCATTACAGAGCTACAATCCTGAAACATATGTTGAATGTTCTCATTAGTAAGTTTACACATGGCATAAGTCATCAAGTCCAATATTCATAGTATGCAATAAAGTAAGTATAGGCACTTTCCCATGAAAAAGTTTTCATTATTATTATTTTTTAATGCTATGTATCACTTGTATTTTCCACAAAGCTTTTCAACCTGGCCACTAGTGTTTTTGTTCTACTGGTCTACATGATTCATTCACCACAACGGCGAGGGTTCTTCCTTTTGTGCCCTGTGGCCATCTCCATTATTCATTTCCCTATTCATCCTCCTTAACATTGAAGCCTGTCATGACACCTGCAACTTCTATTTGAAAGATTTCACACACCACCTCTGTGTCCCATTCCTCATAAAATAGGTTTCTCACTTGTAGGATAGTTAAATCAAAGTCCATCTTTATAAAGGGTGGTTTAAATTATATATCTAGGGATGTCAAACAACCAAAGATCAACTGGTATTGAATTAGATAAGATGATATTACTAGGGATTATGTTCGTCCTAATATGAAAGCAGTGTTTTTTAAAGTCATAAAGATCCATGAAGTCTTGTTCCCACAATCCTATTCCCAAATTTTAAATGTTCCATATTTTCGTTGCATTAGTTTCACCTAGATTTTGTCAGACTTGTTAACAAGTTCTAATACATACTCAGAAAGAAAAATAGTTTTATTATTTTTAGGTTCTTAATACTCATGCCTCCCTCAAACTTGGGTCTGCAAACCTTGTTCCAGTTGATAAGGTGGACACCACTACCACTATTGTTACTATTCCATATGAATCTACTTGCTAGTTTGGATATGCCATCAAATGTAGAATCAAGAATTGCATAGGTATTGAGTCCATAAACAGGAATAGTCATAATAACATAGTTGACAAAGGTTATTTTCCCCATCATAGACAACCGCATAGTTTTCCAATATGCAAGCTTTCTTTCTACTGCTTCTATTAGTGAATTAAATTTATGCAATGGAATTCTATAAGGGGATATTCAACTGCCCAACTATTTGAAAGAAAAAGCCTATGGTTGAAGTTTTAGGACCTCAGTGATAGAGTTTTTGACTATTAGATTATACCAAGTTAGGGAAAAAAAAATCTGATTCGCTACAGTTCATTCTCTGGCCAGTAAGTGAGAAATACAATTTCATATTGAGATTAAGACCCCTAGCATTCCTTCTACTAGCATGGCAACAAATAAGAAGATCATCTGCATACAAAATAGGTTCACCCTGAGGTTCTCATTAATTCCAATACTCTTAATCAACTCCAGGGACTCAGCTTTATTCAGGATATTGGTCAATACTTAAGACACTAGGATAAAGATGTATGGAGATAAGGGGTCCCCTTGTTTAATACTTGTAGCTGGTTTAACCCATTGTCCAACTTTGTCATTGATGATGAAATTAAATATTGGAGACTTAATACAAGCACTAATCCATGCTATCCAGTTACAAGGGAATATCATTTTGGTTAGTATTGCAGTGATAATATCCCACCTCACCCATATGCTTTCTCCATATCCATTTTAATCATCATCATAAGGTCCTAGGTATTATTCTCTAATGTGTGCACTAACTCTTGAGATGCTAATATGGTAGCAAAAATACTTCTACATATCCATTTTGGTTAGTATTGCAGTGATAATATCCCACCTCACCCATATGCTTTCTCCATATCCATTTTAATCATCATCATAAGGTCCTAGGTATTATTCTCTAATGTGTGCACTAACTCTTGAGCTGCTAATATGGTAGCAAAAATACTTCTACCCAGGACAAAAATAGTTTACATTGCATAAGGAAATGGGCCTATAGTCCTTCACATATTGGGGATTCTCTTTCTTAGGTATCAGGCAGATATTAGTTTGATTCCAACTTCTAGGGAGAACATTATTGTCAAAAAAATGTAGTATTGTAGAGCTAATAGAATCACCTATGACATGCCAAAGGCTTTGAAAAATTTCACATTCAATCCATTAGGTTCTGAAGATTTACCTTTTGCCATAGACCTTAGTGCTTGAGAAATCTCATACATTAGGTCTACTCAGCTCCCTGCACTGCTTAGTAGTAAGTTTTGGTAGATCATCTGGCATGGCATTGACCAGATTTTCAAACAACCAATTCTCTTCCCCCTATCATAACTCAATGTAAAATTTAGCAAAAGCTTCCTCAATGCCAGCAAGGTCAATCAATATCTTATTATCAACATCTTTATATAGGTTCTATTATGGCTTATATGATTCATAGTAATTTTATGGAAGAAACTAGAGTAGTTGTCTCCATTGTAAGCAATTCAGCCTGGATCCTAGATCTCTGTAATCCATCTGGTGGTGTCTGTCTCACCAACACCTGATGTTTGTTGTATTGTAGTTTCAATTTAGACTAGGTCTTTACCCCTCCTACTACTTCAGAATCCTCAAGTTCGTACTCAACTATCTCCCCCTCAATTTCCTTAATTTTTATCTCCAAACAACTTAGTTTATCTTTACATTTGACATTAAGTTTTTTCTCAAATTATGAAACCTATGTGATAAATCATGCATAGGATTTCTCCCACTATTAATTCTCTAAATATCCCAAAAACTCTAGTGCCATGGAGTTGTATCCATGCATTTTCAAATCTAAAAGACCTTGCCTCCCTCAAGGGACCTTAGAAACCTGTTTTTACTAATTCTCAGTTTTATAACTTGTGAGCTATTGTTTGATGTGGTTTCATGTGAACCACTTATTTAATCAATGTGAGCAAATGTGGCATAAAATGTTCAACTTAGAGCTAAAACAAACAAAATTGATTATTTTAGAGGCCAAAACAATCTATTGTTTTAATAGAGAGGCAAAATGAAGCCTAACTCTACACTTTGGAGTCTATTAATGATTTTATTCTTAAAGAATTTATCATAATAAGCATATGTGTTAGTAACAACAAAATAATATTTTCAAAGAGCGATTGTGAATTCTTTTATATGGAAGAGAGTGTTAATGTCCAACTAGCCGACACTTTTTATAGTAGTACCGAATAAATTTGTAGAACGAAAAGACATAGTATACACCAAAGAACCATTGGTCTAGCGATATCTCGGGTCATATGTGTTGGGTAATTTATTTGGTGAGTAAAGCTCTCAGATTTGAGTCCCCGCCTTTTTAACGGAGGGGTCAAAGATGCTCGTCATCTAAGACCACACCTATGTCAATAAAAAATAAATAAATATATAATATATTATATATGATATTTAAATAAATGCAAATAATTAGAAGGATCTATTCTAGTATAGTTTAATTAAATACGATGATTTGAAAAGATATTTGATTATCAATTGTTTTCTATTGGAGGACATTGATATAATGTTATTTAAAGAATTCATTTATTACAAATAATCTATCCACAACCTTTGAAGATATATTACAATCTTTATAATTAATACAATACAATATTAATTGAATACAGACACATTTCTTTATACTAAACAATAAAAATATTGCACTATAAATATCCTTGAGCTGTTTGAAGCAAATTCAACTCAAAAATATCTTGAAAAGAAAGCCTCTCTTTTCTCTCTCTCTATCTGTCTATGATGCATCCTTAGCTCTCTCTCTCTCTCTTGTGCATACATATATATGCTTCAGTTATCATTTGACTTGATGCTTCTTCATCTCTATCTCTAATTTTATTGCTCAAAATATTGGTCGCTCTTTCTTTTGCTATATATAATTCTGATATTACGATACCCTCTTATTTTTATTGATATCCACTTAATTTCTCTGCTTTCTTTGTAATTTTGTGATGTTAAATTCATGGCTTGAATTCATTTTATGACTTACAATCTACCATCATTTGACATCTAATACATGGTATCATATCATGAGTTATATCAAACAAATTACCATGCAATGGAGGGTGACAGGAGGATGCTCATGAGTACCTCCATGACTTGTTGCCAAGCCTGGACAAATGAACCTTGTGACCATCATCCACAGGGACACAAGTACATTGTTGGAAGTTAAAAGCCCATCACTGATGTCTAGTTGCTTACTTGGGAGCTATTCAGGTCTTGTATATGTAATAGACATAGCCACGTGCATTTGCAATCTTTAGCTTAATTTCTTATCACCATGCATCTCTGATCCATCTCAATTTATTTATTGCTTCAGGTTAGGTTGTGTGGCAAAAACATGTTAGTCATTGTTGGCTCATGGCAGAGATTGAGGAGGGGAAGTAATGAGAAATAATGGCGGGAATCAAACAAAATTCCACATCAGCTATTAGAAGAAAAAGAAAGGAGTTTATAAAGTGTGGATATATCTCAATTAGTGTGAGATGTTTTTGGGTATAGTCCAAAAACATCGAACCATGTGGATATTGATTTAAAATGGACAATATCATACTGGAGAATGTGTGGTGCCCCTAAAAGATCCGACAAATCACAAGCTCCTAAAGATATTCAGGAGAAGCCTCTATGCTCGATCTAACAAGTGCACGACATGACCTCGACGAGGAGACTAGAGAAAGGACGATGAGATCTTTGATCCCCGTTCATAATCAATGATGATACAATCTTTTTAAAAAGCGAAACCAATCCGAAGAGATAATCATATTTATATACTCAAATTTGTATTTGTTTAGATCATTGCACTTATTTCAAAGTTTTTTTTTTGTTTTTGTAAATAAGCTTGTTCAGATGTTTTATTAAAGATATCATTTCATTGAAAAGTAAAATTTAATTGGTTTTTAACATTTATACTCCTTTGTAACTATGATTGTTAAACACACGAACAAGTACTAAACAATAAATGTTCTACGTGAGAGATTTTTTTTATTTTGAAAAAAAAACTATTTAAAAACATAGGTTGATTGGCATAAGCATGACCTCATAGTTTGATTGATTATCAAGAAAATGTTTTATAATGAGAAAGAAGGTTTTGTAATGGCGTTTTAATAGATGTGCGAGACACCTCAAAAGATTGAAATACTGAAATCACAATGCTGAGATAAAAACATATATTTTTTTGATAAATATGGACCAACCTAAATAACTGGGATTTATCAACTTTATTATAAATAAATAAATAAATAAATTGTAGAGACATATTTTGAGTCCTTAACCTCTCATTTTGAGAGATAGTGTTATAGTCAACTTTTTTTAAAAAAATTATTAATTCAAACATATATTCAACATATTTATTTGTAGACTATATATATATAGAACACATATGGAATAAATGATCCTGGTAATTCATTTTTATCAAAAAAAAAAAAACTCACATTGAAGTATGAACATAATTAAAGAGGATGAGTGTTGATAGTTCTGTCTAGTTTGGGTTGTCCGCCTGTTGTAAAGTAAGTTGCAACACAGACTGCAACTAACTGTTCACAGAGTTCCTTTCACACTCACACAAGTAAAGCAAAACACACACAGGAGACAAAGAAGTTGGTAACCCAGTTCAGCTAACAAAGCCTACGTCTGGGGGGCCAAGCCCGGAGAAGACAATCTACTAAAGATGTAGGGAAGATAGAAGTACAAGAGTCTCACTCACTCTCTCACTCTATCATAAGCACCTACTCCCCTGATTGACAGTGACCTCTATCACCCTTCTCCTGAGGGACTACTCTAGACGACTCACCTCAATCCTCTGAGTCCTAGTCTTATATAGACGCCTCCCTGCCTTCACATGACAGCTACCATCTTTAGGATTTTCCAAAACTCCACGACTACCAAATTGGACTCCTTCCACATTTGGTTGTTGCAACCTAGTTGTAACCATGACTACAACACGGCCCGGCTGACGAACTAACCAAGGCTACAGCATCCATCGCTCTTCGACCTCAACACACCTCCAACCCTCCTAGTTGAGTTCCGAGTCTACTATGTCGGATCCACCTGATCCCGACTAATGCGACTAGCTGATCCACCTCTCTGTCACGTACTCAGCCCTTCACGGTCGCATCCCACCATGGTGCGAAACCTTCAATCAACCTTCATCTTCAATCATGCAAGGTTGAGTTGTTGATTGGCTCCACCAATCATTTCCAAACCACAGTTTGGCCTGTCTTGATCCACCATATTTGCTTACCAAATATGGCCTTGATTTGGCTCAAATTCAACACCTTGAGAGTCAATCTTATACGCCAAATCATCTCTCCATTCTTGCCTTCAATCAGCTCTCATCAAGCATCTTTCTTCCCAATATGGCTACTTGCATGTGATCTCCAAATCAGCTCTCAATCATCATTTAGCAATGCATGTATAAATCATCTGCATAATCAATCACTCAATGAAGGGATGATGTGTTCTTCGAAGAATGGAGTCTCCAAGCCATGTTGTGGTCAATTCACTTCTTGGGTTGCACCAGAAACTTGCTAGTTGATTCGCTCCACTAATGCTGATGGTTGCACCCGGATTGAGTAAGGCTTGGCTATAAACTTGTGTCAAATATTTGCCAATACTAGTGCTATTACACTAACAATCTCCCCCTTTGGCATTATTTGACACAACATTCTCCTCACGCAGCTTCTAACATTTAACCGAGCGAATCAATGATTTACAAAAAAAACATCAAAACTAAATGATTTACAAAAATTACATCAGATGATACTCCCCCTGAATATTACAAAACATTGTAACATCAAACATAATTGTTTGGAATAAACAAGGTTTAACAACAAGATCAACAAAAACATAGAGAAATCAATGTCAGCTCAGTTCAAAAACAAAGAAAAGGAAACACAAACATAATGTTGCACCAAAACAACAATCTGGCAAATAATGTGCATAGGCAGAAGACCACCATTTCTCCCCCTTTGTGTGAATAGATGCCAAACCTGCAAATTTAGAGGTAAAGGGCAGAGACACTTACCTGATAGTTACTCCCCCTGTGTTGTACCCCGCAGGTGTTGAATTGCTTCCAGCAGATGAGTAATATGTTGTCTCTGATTGGAAATCTGGATAAGCTATTGAGAGTGAACTTGCTGACGACGATCAAGCTCAGCTAGATGACTGATAAGGTGTTTCTCAAATTCCTCATCCATAGGTAAGTTAAGCTCAGCAGCAACAACAGGAGGAGGTGATTGTCTGCCAACGAGTAGATCAAGCTTCTTCCCCTATTTGAACAGCTTGGCAGATATAGTGATCTTCTTCACCACAAGAGTGAGTTCCCTTATGTCTTGTTGAATACCTTGTTGTAGCAAATATTGGCTAATCAGGGCAGAATACCCAAGACTGATCTTAGAACTGGTACTGGCAGCTGTTTGAACAATATTCTCATAAATGAATTTCCCAAGGTTGAATTTTTAGCCAGTAGAGACTGCATACAAGAATACTGCCATATCTTTGAGTATACTTGAATTATGAGGGGTGGGGAACCAGTTATAGATACCAATTCTAAAAAGAACATTATACTTCACTATAAGTAGAGAGGCTAGTAGCCTTGGTCTTTTCCCCCACTCCTCACATCTTCCTCCAGTGATCTCTTGTAGGATTTCATTACTGAACTGCAGTCCTTCTTCATACATTTCAGGACATTCAGCCGAGAAATCTAAAAATTGGTTTATATGAGCAGGAGTAAAACTAATCATCTTTCCCCTGACAAACACTTGAGATGAATTGTCACCATCTACTCTTGGAATAATTGCAGAGAAGTTGCTATAGAATTCTTTAACTAGAGAGGCATTATAGTGATTTGCAAAGGTTACTGATTTGAGTAGACCTCTCTCTGTCAAGAGTGTCAACTACATCTTCATCAATCTTTCTTTCAACAACAAGTCCTCGAGTGGTCACTGTCACTGGTCTCCTCTTGCACTCAGAATTCAGGAACTTCTTCTGGTGTCTAGGTGATTCAGTTGTCTTCTTCTGAGTCTTCTTAACATCAGTCTTCTTCTTTTCTGTGGCTATTGTTGCTTTTTGAATAGTGACTTTACGGGATGCAGATTTAGGAATCTCCCCCTTTTTCTGTGACCTGGTTTCTCTTGGTATAATCTGAGATGAGATCTTGGCCTTTGGGAAATCAGAGAAGGACCCTTTCTTCTGCTTCTTCAGATTTCTTTGTGACAGATTTTTAGTGATTGCCACCTTTCTCTTCTTTGGCAATTCAGACAATAGAACTTCATCATCAGTGCTATTAGGAGTTGCAGATTGAGTTGCAACTGGAGGAGGAACATTCCCTGAAACTACTGTCTGACTTACTCCTGCCAAGATTTCTGCAGCATTAACCTCTTCACTCGATGAATCACTGTCAGATGTGGAATCTTCAGCGACGGTCTTGCCTTTGTCATGAGCACCTTGTTCCTTTTCCTATGGATTTAACTGTTCCCTTTCATCTCCTTTACAATCATGTTGTTCAGAGGTTGCAACTCCTTTGCCTTTCTCAAGAGAGGGAGTAAGAATTTCCTCATCTTTATCAGCATCAGTTGTGGGTCCGGTGTGTCTGTCTTCATGTGGACATTCTTCTGTCTGATCAGCACATGCCTCTGTTACTGGACCCTCCATGGTATGATCTGGAATCGGGGATTTGGGAGCTTCCTCTTCTTCTAGGCCCTCCCCTGTTTGATTTAAAACTGGGAAATCAGAAAATACCTCATCATTCGGGTCTTTGATAGTCTGGATTGAGGGACCAAGTAATGTCGTGGGTCCTTCCTTCTTTTTAAAAAGCTCTAGCATCCTCTCTTGGAGCCATATGTACGGTGCAGTGTGTGGACTTGAAGTTGCAACTGGAGAAGAAACAACTGGTACAAGATCGAGAGTTTGTGTACCTTCTTCAGTTGATACAGCGGCTTGCTCCGTCTGTGGCGCCTGTGCAGCCATAGCTTCGCCTTCCTTTTTTCGTGGCCTGGAACGTGGCCTCTTGGAGTATTGTTTGGGTCTCATCTTCTTTGAACTCCTTCATCAGTTGATGCTCTAGGATCTGGCCTTTGGTTGCACTTATTGTATGCTATACTTGAGCATTGCTTCATGACCCAAATTTTTGAGACAATAATCACTTCACCTCTGATTTTCTTCTTGAAGGTTGTCTGGACATGCCCAACTACTTTTCCAGACTTTAGATCCTCCTTCAATTTAGCACACTTCACTTTGTTGTGACCTTTCTTTCCATAGTGAGTGCACACCTGAACCTCTGCCCATTGTCTTCCACCAGCCTTGACTTCTTTTATATTTTGTGTTAGTGGGGCTTAAGCTTTGACAAAAACAATCTCCTTGAAGTTCTTCTTTGTACTTGATGCTTCTCCTAGCTATCCAAGCCCTTTTTGATTACCAGCAGGTCTCCCGGCAGCCAATATGTCATCCAACTTAGCCTTGCCCTTATTGAGAGACTCTATGACTTTCTCAGCTTGGTGCAGCTTTTGTTGGCATTCATCCAACTTCTTCACAACGTCTTCCTTCTCCTTCAATAAGTGGTCTCTTTCTTCTGTTAAAAGTTGGTTCTTCTTCAGGATGACCTCCTTTTCTTCATACAGATGTTTGTTTTCCTAAATCATGTTGTCAAACCTTCTCAACATGACCTCATAGGCTCTGAGTAGGTCCTTATCAGTTACTTCTTCATCGTCACTGTCACTGGTCTCAGATGTTGCAACCACGTTTACAACACCCATGCACTTGTGTGATTCTTGAACCTGTATAAACACAGTAGGAAAGGAGACATAGTGACTGGTTATACATTTGTCTTCACCTTCATCCAGGCTTTCCTTTGATCCATCTTTGTTCCAGGTTGTATTTAGAGATTTGCCCTTCTTCTTGAGAGTGTTTGCACACTCAGCTTGAACATGACCAAACCCTTCACACTCAAAGCACCTGATTTTTCTTCTCTGACTTGATTCAGCTTCATCTTTAGTCGTCTTTTCCTCATGCTGAAATTGCTTCTTTCCTGTCCTATGTTTTTTGAACATTTTGTGAAGCTTTAGTGATAGGTATGCAATATCAGTTTCTTCATCATCTTGGTGCAGAGACTCCAGTTGTCTTGTAGTTTCAACCTTCAAGCCTAGATTAACCTCCCTCTTCTCGTACTTGAGGTTCATCTTGTATGCCTGGAGCGACCCCATCAACTCGTCGAGCCTCATTGTTAAGATGTCACAGGCTTCTTCAATGGCAGCAACTTTAGCCTCAAATCTCTTTGGCAAAGATCTTAAAGTCTTTCGGACTAACTCCTCATCTGGATACTTCTTCCCAAGTTGAAAGGCTTAGTTTGATATATCCATCAGCTTGGCATTGAATGTCATGATGGTCTCTTCTTCTTCCATCCTGAAACTCTCAAATTTAGATGTCAGCATTTGTAGTTTAGACATTCGTACCTTGTTTGTGCCTTCATGTATTCTCTGAAGAATGCCCCATGCATCCTTGGCAGATCACAAGTTGCAACATGCTTGAATTGATTCTCATCTACTTCTCCAAAAATTGCATTGAGTGCCTTCTCGTTCGCATTGGCTCTGTTTAGTTCAACTTGGGTCCAGGTACGCTTCTTCTTTTCTACTTCATTCTTGTCAGCATCAAGGTAAGTTGGAGGCGACCATCCATCTTCGATATCCATCCATGCGCATTTATCTATAGATTTGATGTATGCTCTCATGCGCGCCTTCCAATAAGCATAGTTTGCTTCATGTAGCAGTGGAGGACGGTTGCTGGAGAGACCTTCCTTTTCGGCCATGGACAGAACTTTTTCCAGGACTTCACCAACCTTGAAACCAAGGTGAACACCGACGACTGGCTCTGATACCACTTGTAAGTTCTGTTTGGTTCAGGTTGTCCGCCTGTTGTAAAGTAAGTTGCAACACAGATTGCAACTAGCTGCTCACAGAGTTTCTTTCACACTCAAACAAGCAAAGAAAAACACACACAGGAGACAAGGAAGTTGGTAACCCAGTTCGGCTAACAAAGCCTACGTCTGGGGGGCCAAGCCCGGAGAAGACAATCCACTAAAGATGTAGGGAAGACAGGAGTACAAGAGTCTCACTCACTCTCTCACTCTATCATAAGCACCCACTCCCCTGATTGACAGTGACCTTTATCACCCTTCTCCTGAGGGACTACTCTAGATGGCTCACCTCAATCCTCTAAGTCCTGGTCTTATATAGACACCTCCCTGCCTTCACATGACAGCTACCATCTTTAGGATTTTCCAAAACTCCGCGACTGTCAAATTGGACTCCTTCCACATTTGGCTGTTGCAACCTAATTGTAACCATGACTATAACACGGCCCAGCTGACGAACTGACCAAGGCTACAGCATCCATCGCTCTTCGACCTCAACACACCCCAACCCTCCTAGTTGAGTTCCGAGTCTACTATGTCGGATCCACCTGATCCCGACTAACGCGACTAGCCGATCCACCTCTCCGTCACGTACTCAGCCCTTCATCGTCGCACCCCACCATGGCGCGAAACCTTCAATCAACATTCATCTTCAATCATGCAAAGTTGAGTTGTTGATTGGCTCCACCAATCATCTTCCAAACCGCAGTTTGGCCTGTCTTGATCCACCATATTTGCTTACCAAATATGGCCTTGATTTGGCTCAAATTCAACACCTTGAGAGTCAATGTTATACGCCAAATCATCTCTCCATTCTTGCCTTCAATCAGCTCTCATCAAGCATCTTCCTTCCCAATATGGCTACTTGCATGTGATCTCCAAATCAGCTCTCAATCATCATTTAGTCATGCATGTATAAATCATCTGCATAATCAATCACTCAATGAAGGGATGATGTGTTCTTCCAAGAATGGAGTCTCCAAGCCATGTTGTGGTCAATTCACTTCTTGGGTTGCACCAGAAACTTGCTAGTTGATTCGCTCCACTTATGCTGATGGCTGCACCCGGATTGAGTAAGGCTTGGTCATAAATATGTGTTAAATATTTGCCAATACTAGTGCTATTGCACTTACAAGTGTAATGCTGCTCATAAAGCTCAACTTATCCTTGTAGGATAATTAAATGTGTAGAAAGTTAGAACCATGAAGTCAACACTCTTCATTTTTAATGCCTTGGGCCAAATTATAGAAGATAAGATAGGCTAATTGCTTTATTTGTCAAGTACCTGGGTACATCTATTTGAGTATTTTATTTTATTTTTTTTGATAATCAATTTGATTTATTAGTCTATTTATTACATCATTTGATGGTTATTTGAGGAAGTTTCCATTTGAGTAAAATAAATCAAAAACAGGGCTTGGAAAGGGAAGCTATTGTCGATGGAAGGAAGAATCACGCTTCTTAATTCAGTCTTATCCACAATTCTCAATTATTGGATGGCCGTGTACAAATTGTCACAATGGGTCATACGCCGAATAGAGGGCATCAGATGGAACTTTCTATGGAGGGGGCCAAACCCCGAGTCTAAAGCCTACCGCTTGGTGAAATGGGAAAAACTCTGTAGGCCTAAGGAGCTAGGAGGATAGGGGATTGTCAATCTGAAGGCCTTTAATGAGGCAATGGTAAGCAAAATGGTGGTGGAGACCTATAAGGGGAGAGGTTGGGCTTTGGGGAAAGGTGATAATGCAGGCTTACTTTCGAAACTCACAGATAAACCCCTTAAAGCAGATACCGAACAAAGGGCCCTACTTCTTGAATGGCATCATGGAAAAACGAGATCTTTCCATGACAAATATCATAACTATGCCCGGAACATGGGATACAATTAGAATCTGGTTTGATAACTGGATCAACGGGAAAGGCCCCTGTAGGAGTTTCCCAGAGCTCCAATCTCTACTGGGGAAGGAAGACCTCACATTCTAGAAAGCATGAAAACAACATCAAAGAGGTAGCCCACTTCTCAGGCCGGGCGCACTATCCCAAGGAGCAGGAGAGTTGGTACAATGGATGCAGGATCACCTAGCCCAAGAAGGATCTGAAGGAGAGGACCATAGGAAATGGAGCCTCACCCCGAATCACAATCAGATCACTTCACCATTTCAAAATTGATGGAGGGGCGAGAAGTCCACTCCCGGCATCATTCTAGAAATAGGGATGCCCCTATAAAGTTAAGCTTTTTTCTAGCTAGCGTGGGATAACAAGCTTCTCACGTTACAGAACCTGACAAAAAAAAACTGGAAGGGAGAAAGAACTCTATGCTACCTATGCAACATGGAGGAAGAAACGACGGAGCTAGCACCTACTCCTCACATATGAGTGCTCGGCAAGGATCTAGTTACACTACGAACGCCTCCTTGGACATACCACCACGGTACAAGATCTATGGGGGAGGTGTCGATCTCCAGACAAGTGGAGAGGACGCTCTGTAAGGGTTGGCACTATTGGTTATGGTCATTACTTGGAATCTATGGCTGGAAAGAAACATGAGATGTTTCAAAGATAAACACCGTGTTTTCACGAAACTAATCCGGCATGCAGACTTTCTCTAGTTATCCTTGTTTGATGCATCACATGCCAAAAAGAAACAACAATTACATGCGATGAATACTATTTTTAAACCGAGCCGCCACTTCACTAGGGATGAGTAGGCCCCAAGGCCTCCGGAGAAGGAGAAGTGAACCAACCACTACTAAAGGAAGCGGAGGCACTCCCTATAGGAGTAGGGACCCCTGTGGCCCCTGACCCCGACCTACAAGTACTCCATGTAAAACCCCCCGGTTCAACTATGAACCATTATAACCCTTTTTTTAATTTATTCATATATTAATATGGGTAAATTATCTAAATAGTCACCGAACTATTCGATCATTCCTATTTGAGTCACCAAACTATAAAAAATTTCAACTGGGTACCCCAACTTTAAAATTACTTTCAATTGGGTCACCCACGTTCAATTAGGGTGTTAGGTTTTGTTAATTAGAGTTTTGTAAAGTAAGTAATAGTTTTATTATTTGTTATGTTGTTTAGAATTACATTGATTCAACCCACTGTATTATTTTAAAAAAAATAATAACATAACTAATGAATTAACAACTAACCTAATTAATGCTAATTACAATTAAATAACATACCATTGAAGGTTAATTTTTTTAACAAATAACATAATCATATCTAAACAGCATAAAAAATAATAGAACTAAAGATTACTTACTTTACAAAATCATAATTAACAAAACCTAACACCCTAATTGAAAGTGGGTGACCCAATTGAACGCAATTTTAAAATTGAGGAACCCAATTGGATTTTTTTTATAGTTATAATTTGATGACTCAAATAGGAATGCTCGAATAATTGGGTGCCTATTTAAGTAGTTTACCCTATTAATAAATGTGGTTTATCCACCTCAATAAAAAAAAACATAATACTATTTCAAAAAAAAAAAAAATTAATAGTGGATAAACTCATACACCACATAATTTATTAATAATGATATAATAGTTATTACAAATAATCTATCCACAATCTTAGAAGATATATCACAATCTTTATAATTAATACAATAAAATATTAATTGAATTTAGACACATCTCTTTATAGTAAACAATAATAAAATTGCACTATAAATATCCTTGAATTGTTTGAAGCAAATTCAACTAAAAAATAGTCTCTCTCTCTCTCTCTCTCTCTCTCTCTCTCTCTCTCTCTCTCTCTCTCTCTCTCTCTCTCCATGATACATCCTTAGTGGTATATCTCTCTACATGATTAATCCTTTGATCTTTAATTTGAAGGCCATTGTTCAACATGATGCATCTTTAGCGAGCTTTTAATTTTCTTTCTCGATGTCTCTCTTGTCTTGTGCGTACATATTCTTCAGTTGTCATTTGACTAAATGCTTCTTCATCTTTATCTCTAATTTTTTTTGTTCAAAATATTGGTCCCTCTTGCTCTAGCTCTAAATAATTCTAATATTACGATTCCCTTCCATTTTTCTTGATATCTACATAATTTCTTTGTTTTCTTTGTAATTTTGTGATGTTAAATTCATGGCTTGAATTCCATTTATGACTTATAACCTACCATCATTTGACATCTAATACATGGTATCATATCATGAGTTATATCATACAAACTACCGTGTAATGGAGGAGGACAAGAGGACGCTCATGAATACCTCCATGACTTGTTGCCAAGCCTGGACAAATGAACCTTGTGATCATCATCCACAGTGACACAAGATCTTCTTAGGAGTTAAAAGCCCATCACTGATGTCTAGTGGCTTACTTGGGAGCTAGCCAGGTCTTGTATATCTAAAAGACAGCAGCATACGTATTTGCAATCTTTGACTTTCTTATCACCAAATCTGATACTTTTCAATTTATTTATTGAATGCTTCAGGTCAGGTGATGTGGCAAAAACATGATAGTCATTGTTGGCTTATGGCAGAGTTGGATGAAGGGAAGTAATGAGAAATCACAAGATCATAAAGATATTCATTTCATGCTCAGAACAAAGTATATAGTAAGTCCAGGACATGACCTTGACGAGAAGACTAAAGGAAGGATGATGAGATCTTTGATCCCTACACTCATGATCAGTGATGATACAATCTCTTTAAAAAGCGAAACCAATCGGAAGAGAGAGCCATATTTATATATTCAAATTCCTATTTGTTTAATTAACGGATGTGAGATCATTGCATTTATTTCAGAGTCTCTTTTGTACATAAGCTTGTTCAGATATTTTACGGAAGAATATCATTTCATTGAAAAGTAAAATTTAATTTGTTTTTACATTTATACTTCTTTGTATCTATGTTTTTTTTTTTAATAAGTGGATAAATTATATTTATTTATGATAATATAAGTTTGGTACATTCATTCTTGTGTTATAATAGGTCAGACTATAGTAGTAGCACTATGTGATGGGGTAGTTGCTTTAGCGTACTCCTTCTAGTGGCAAGGGTTCTTTGGGGGCCTCGTCGCCTCCATTATCTTGTAGCAGGGGTCTCGAGGTGAACTCGAGGTTTCTCTTGACTAGGCTCTGTATTGCTTCTAGCCTCGTTTTCTTCGAAAGATGGGCTGCATCAAGCCAAGACAATAAGATAAAGTTAGTATCCCAAACGATCTTTAAGAAAATACATCGTTTATCTTGAAAGTATCCCATCTTCCTCTCCGTCCATATGTTCAACATGATGACAATCGTCCTGAGTTCCCATCCATCCTTCAGGTGCACATTGTGATTTGTGAGTGATGGGTTTAGCTCCCCATATTTCTTGCAAATCGTATAAGCTTTAGTACGTAGTAATCCCAGATACTTTCTGCTACTATGCAGCCCAGGAGCAGGTGGGAGGTAGTCTTAACCATGGTGTCGTATAGGAAACAACTTGCCCGTGTGCCCCTCCATTTTCTCTTGGGTAGATTTTCTAAAGTGGGTATTCTATCTTCTTTTGCCAGCCACATAAATAGGTTGATTTTTGGGGGCATTGGCATTTCTAAAAGCTCCTTGTCAGCTCGCTCCTGACCCCTCCATCCATAGTAAAATTGTAGACTGATCTTACTGTGAATTCTCCTGAGCTTGTGATCGATCTTCCATAGTTCCTAGTCTTCCCCTGTACCTTGCACCCTTAGTAGGTGTTGTTGTAGTATTTTATATTCATCCTACCCATTTTGGGTTAATGGTCCTGGCTTTAGAGTTGGGCCCCCCCTTGATTGACAATCCAAGAAACTCTTGATTGATGTTGCTCTCTTTAGGATGAGTGGTTACAGTGATGGGAATAGATTCCAAGGTAAATGTCCATTAATCCAGTTGTCCATCCATATGCTTGTAGATTCACCATTATTAGGGCTGGTTATGATGTTGTGGAGGATGGCTAACCTCTCCCTACATATCCTCTTATAGAAATAACATGCCTATGTAGGGGTGTTTTTGTGTGCGTCAATGAAGGAGTGTTTTTAGTACGAACTCTTAATGATTTAGAGCCAGATCCTTGCTTGGCCTGTTAGCAACCTCCTCCATCATTTTCCTAGTAAAGCTTGATTAAAAGCATGAAGGTTCAATATCCCACATCCTCCTAATGCTTTTGGTTGGCATATATATTACCAAATGACAAATCAATATGCATGTTTCTTTGTATCTACCCCATTCCAGAGGAAGTCTCTCTATATGGAGTCTATTTGGTTTATTACCCATTCCAGTAGACGATCGATATATAAACATCCAATGGATGGATATTGTTGACAACATTGAGTTAATCATTGTAAATCTTCCGGCCACAAACAAGAGCTTTCTATTCCAGGAGCGCAATTTGTTCCTAATGTTTAAGATGAGGCTTGCTCAATCTTACTTCCTTGGTCTTCCTCCTATGATATGCACCCATAAATACTTGATTGGTAGAGAGGCTATCTGGCAGTAGATGATTTGCACAATATCTCTTGCGATTTGCCCTTGTGTATGTAGGGGAATAACAACACTCTTTGCAAAGTTTATCTGCAAGCCTAATAGTTCTTCAAAGAGGTAGAAGATGAGCTTCAATGCTCTAAATTGGCTAAGGTTGTATGTGTAAAAGACTAGTAGGTCATCCGCATAGTACAACATAGTGATCTTGTCCTTTCGATTGGTGCCTACTTTCACTCCGTTGTATATGTTAGATATTTACGCCTCCGTAAACATGGTGGCTACTATATCTGTGCTGAGATGAAAGAGTAGGGATGAGAGGGGGTCTCCTTGTCTAAAGCCTCTCATATTTCTAAGATACTTTGTGAGAATCGAGGATTTAAGATGAATAAATTGTTTTTCTTTTCTTTTCTAGTATTGTTCTAGTCGAGTGTTCAATAAGGGGGATGTTCCCAATTATCGGATTTGTTTGAAATTCCTATTTATCATTCAAGCATTTGATTAATTAATAAGTTGTGTCTACATTCTCTAAGTTTTTCTCTAGTTAATTAAAGACATGTCTCATGTTAGGAGAGGAAGAAGGGGATTTAAATAGTTAATCCCTTAATCGGAATTATTTTGGAGTCACCAAGGGCATTTTAGTAATTATGGGTAATTGGGGGATTTGATAAGAAGGAATAAATAAAAAATTTTATTGGATACAAGATAAATGATTTAGAAGTCCCCAAAATTTGAAAATAATTGATGATTGATTGAACTTAGTTTAGAAAATTTTCTTAATGATATTAATCAAGGAATGTGGGGATGATGTGATGGGAGTGATGTCTATACTATATCTAAATATAAATAAGATATACATATAAGAATGTAGCATGATAATAATAAGAATGACATCATAATAATGTGAGATACCCATATATATATATATATATATATATATATATATATATATATATATATATAATAGGTAATTGGCTAAAGTGGCAATAAACAAATTTGCTAGGTAGGAATTATATATATATATATATATATATATATATATATATATATGGATAGTTATGATTCAGATAGAGTTGAGCTGAATTCAAAGAAAAAAAAACATGATTTGAAATATACAGTATATAGATGTGATTTGAATTAATTATATGAAATAGGAATTCAATAATTAATAAATAAGTATGATGAAAGAAAGAGAACGTGCATGTGCATGTGCATGTGCATGTGCATGTGCATGTGCATGTGATACTTATGAAAATTCAAAATCGTTTGAGAGGAAGAGAGAGAAACTTCCTGAATGGGGTATTGACCACGCGGAGCATCTTCCGCCGCCCGTCCACACGAGAGTCTTGATCCCGAAGCAAGACACAGCGTAGCCTTCTTCTCGCCAGTGCGCGCCCAGCTTCTCTCCGCGATCACCGTACGCTGGGGATGGGAGGTTTTCAAACGTCCTCTGATATGGAAAGTAGGTGATCCGGCAACGTAATTCACGGGATTGTGAATGTGAACGGCCACCCTCTGTGAGCCCTATAAGTAGAAGCCTATTCTCTCGAACCCTAGCCGCCATCACAACGAGGAAGAGAGAAGGAGAGGTAGAAGAAGAGAGGAGGCGGTGCTGGTGGTACTTGATTCCTCGAGACGCCGCCCAGCTCCGGTGAGTCTTCTTGCCTTTGAATACTTATGTTTGGTCTTTATGCGCATGAGCGTATGCATGCATGATAGTTGACAGGGTCTCCATCTTCCCAATAACAAGTTCTTAAGGAGAGGATATTAGAAGCTCTTAGTAAGTAGTCTGAAGACTTTGCATGAATTATAAAGGTTGGATTCATGAGTTTTAGATGCTTAATACTTATGTTTTCATATGGTTATAATAGTGGGTGTAGTGAGTTGTGATTTGGATTGATTTCATGGGGTCTATCATGGGTCACATGGTTTCAGTTATTTGATAATAATGTGTTTCGTTGATGAAATTCTGATGAATAGAGGTTGATAAACTTTGAGTTCATACATGAGTAACAACAATGGTTATGGGTTTGAGGTAGTATGGTTAAAAGGTTTGGGCCCGACCAAGATTTGATTTAGAGAGGACTTAGATCTTGGCAAGGGTGCTGATTATCGGGTATTAGTATCCATGTGTGAGGTTGCATAGGTTCTCCTTGAAATTGTGTTCATGAGAGGGAGAATAATGAGATCTATGTGTGTGTACTGGGTAGTTAATATGGGTAGGCATGTTTTATATTTTTTTTTAGAGTAGTTATTTAATTGATTTCTTTGATTTTATTGACAATATGAGGTAATTAAAGTAGAGAGATGAAATCGTGGTCTTAAAGGATGGTAAATGTGTGAGTGGTGAGTGGATGGGTTGATGGGCTCAGGCCCACCTGTTAGCATAAAGTGTTAGTAATAGCTAGAGTCTTGGCATCCTAAAAGAAAAAAAATAAATAAATAAATAAATAAAATAAAATAAAATAAAATAAAATAATACTTGGGACTCAATTAATTGGTGACTAATAACTGGCCTACTTAGTTGAATTGAAAGGGAGGCCATGGTTGAATTTAACTTGTAAATTAAAATAATGAAGGTAAACAAGTCAAGGCTCATTGGACTTGCACATGGCCCAATAGTGAACTATTCATTTGCACTAAGAATTTTATTAGTTTTTATCGCTTACCCAGATTTATTATCATGATTGACGTAGATGCAAAAGGAGTTGGTTCCTTGGGACACCAGACTTCGTGACTTTTGTAAGTTACCCCTGCCTAGTTCCCGCCCAGGTTTGGGTTTATTGGCTTTGTGTTCTTGATTTTGCTTCGCCACTCGAGTATTTATTGACTTTTGATGATATCATGTTTGGTATCCTATTTTCTTAGATTTGCATACACATGTTTGTTCTCTTACTTTGATTGAAACTCCCTGTTGTGTATGCGTGATGATGCGCTGACATGTTTTGGATATGTGTGTGTTCGCTGATCACGCTTTCCGCTGATCAGATGTGGCCTTGGAAACACGTGGAGCACATACTGCATTCGGCCCGGATGATGTGCGTTTCAGTTTATTCATATGGGCCGAATATGCCTTCGTTGATCGACATGGCCGTGGTAACACGCGGAGCGGTTACTCCGTCCGGGTCGGTGTTTCAAAGATTTCTTGTGTTGAAGATTCTCCCGCCACAAGTAGACAGTGATAAGTTGTGGGCGTTCCTGTGACACTACGGGCGCCACCCGATGGGACGCTTACCGACAATGTACGTACATGTAGGAGCTCCACCAGACTCAAGGGTTTGGTTTATAAGATATAAAATCGGCTTAGGTCGATGGCTGCCAAGGAGATGACAAGTTTGATATTCAAGTTTGATTTGACTTCGCGGCTTTAAGCCCTGTGCTTTGTGATAGTGATCTCCTTATGTTTGAGCTTGGTCTCCTCCTATTATGTTACTTGTGTGTGTGGATCACTATTTTATGAATGTGCTCATGACCTCTTGGCATTCCTTGCGGGAGTACTAATCGAGCTTTCCTTTCAAAGCTCATCCCACTTGTCTTCTTCTCTTTTCGTGTTTTAAAGTTTAGGTGATTACAACTGTGAGTCAGCGTAGAGGTTTGAGAACTCCAAATTTCTTTTATATGAGACCTTATATATTTTGTAGGACCCTTGTAGGGCCAATATTTGTTTTACTAAGAGTAAAGTTCCATTGTATAATAACTCAAAATCATTTGTTGGACATTTTGGTTATCTCGCTTCATGTATCATTTAGGCCTTGGATCCGAGTGGGGCCTGCTCTCCACTCTGGGTACGGCCTGCTCATGCGCTTGAGGTCCCGGAAATCTGCCTGGGAGTTACATACTTAGTCTGGGCCCCGTTAGGGAGGAATTTCGCTTGGAGGTTGTTAGTAGTCTAGTAGAGCATTAATCTAGGATGTCCATTTATGCTCGAATCCCCGCTCCCGGAGGATGTCTTGGAGGAAGTTCCAGTCAGCTGTGTTAAAAGCTTTTTCAAGTCAATCTTTATCAAAGCCCCATTGGAGTTAGTGTGTTTCATCCTATTAATCAGCTCTTCAATTGCTACTATGTTGTCATGTATCATTCTTCCCCTTATAAATATTATCTGTGACTTGTCGACATTATTGTTGTTGATGATGTCAATTACTAATTTAAAAATAATTAAACACCGACCTGATTGTCAATTCATGATTAAGACTGTGATTATTACTAATTAAAAGAATAAAACACAACCCTAATTAGCACTTCAGGGGCTGATTATGGTGATTAAGATTGTGATTATTGCTATTTAAAAAAAATAAAATAAGCAGTACTCTAGTGTTGATTAGGATGGTTAATATCTTGATTCGGTTGATTAGGATGCTAAGGCCCTAATTGGTATTTGAAGTGTTATGATTTGGATTTTATTAATTTTTCTTTGTTAAATAAGTAGTTTTAAAGGCTGTTTATAGGATTTGAATACGAGAGTTGTTGGTTTGGGGGAAGTAAAAGGTATTTGAGTGTTTAATTTGTTTTCTTATTTTAATAACAAAGTAATCTGTCATTAGACATTAGTAAGCCGCATTTGGATGTTTGATTGAGAAACGGGAGTTTGAACTTCAATCGTTTGAATGCAAGGTTCAATTAAGTAAATACTTTAGAAATAGTCCCACAATGATAAAAATGAGTAGTTTTGGTTACTAGATAATTTTAAATCTTTTGACTAAAAAGAACATTTTTTATTTTTTATTTTATTTTTCTGCATATATCTTCCTAAAATATTCCATATTTATTAAATACTCATCTTCTTTGAAATTGGATGTAACTCCCTGAAATTTCATTCATGTGTAAATACCTTCTTCTCTGGTAAAAGTTAGAAAATAAAAAATATTCCATGAATATGCTATGCTAACATAGTTTTTTTTTTTTTTTTTTTTTTGAAAATGGTGGATAAACCATTTTTCATTTATAGTAACTTAAGAATGTGTTACAATTCACTCAGTCATGGAAAGAAAGAAAATATAATGCTTAGAATGGTACAACTTTCTTGATTGAGTCGGTGTCGCCTAAGGTCCCTCCTTGAACTGATGCTAAGTCTTCTTCGAAGGCCTAGTCACCTTCATTAGCCCATCCTCGGTGTGTTAATTGTAAATTTGAGGCTTTGCTTTACCAGGCTTTATGCTATTTCCAACTTTGGGCGCTTGGAAATTGGAGCTGCATCCAACTAAGAGAGTATGAGGAAGCAAATATCAGGAATAATTTTTAAGAAAATGTGTTGTTTGTCCTAAAAACATCATCTATTTCTTTCACCCTATATACTCCATGTGATTGTCATTATTGTGAGGTCTCATCCCCCTTTAGGGTTTTGTCCACCCCGGGGGAGAAGGCCTTGGTGCCCCATATGGGTTGTAGGTTAGAGTCCCTTGTTTGTATCCATAACATCTTCCTGAAATGGTTCCAAATATTTGCTACTTATGGGCATGAGAAAAGCAGGTGATGAACCGATTCATCATCTGTGTTACATAGGTAGCATTTTTTGCATTCCCCTCTCTATTTCCTTATATGTAAGTTGTCCAATGTAAGGATCCTATCCTCCCTTGCCAGCCATACAAACAACTTAATCTTGGGGGAGCACGGTTGCTTCCAGAAGCTTTTTCGTAGGTCACTCCAAGTCCCACCATTGATTTTGAAGAGATAAAGGTACTTTAACTGTAAAGACCCTATTTGACGTGAGTATCCATTTTCTTGAATTTGGCCTATATGAGATCATTCTGGTATCCATAGGGTAGCTTTTGTATCAAGGCAACTAAGCCTTCGCCTCTTTTTGTCATTATGGGCTCAGGCTTGAGTAGCGTTCGTTGTACCTCATGTCCCTAGCTTGCCTTGAATGTTCACCAGGGCTGGTGGTCCTTCATGGCATATTAATTCCTTTCCAAAATGGGGATACACGCCCTGGAGCCGATTTGTGGGGGTCTATAAAGCCTCATCTTGAATAGGCTTCCTAGAATATTTTCAGGCATATCCCCATGTTCCCAGTGAGTATCCTCCACAACCATTTCTCCAACAATACTCCATTAAAATCCCAGAGGTTTAGAATTCTCAATCCTTCATTCTTCTTTAGCCTACACAGTCTATCCTAGTTGACCAAGTGGTAGCTACGTGTTTCTTATCTACTCCCTTCCATAGGAATTCTTTCCTGATGGAAACAATCTTTAGGATGACCCATTCTGGGAGGCGGTAGTCAACCATCTAGTGGATCGTTATGGTGGAGATTACTGAATTCAATAGTGTGAGCCTCTCTCCTAGGGATAGGAATTTCCATTTCCACGATGCCAAATTTCCCTGATCCTTCCTATTAGTACATTCCAGCTTCTTTTCTTTGGGTGATCACCGCATCCAGACTCTCTGAGATATTTGGTTGGGAAGGATTCAATTACGTAGTTGAGTATTTGTGCAAGGTCCTAAATGGAATATCCTGCCTATCCTAAGGTCTTGATCGGGCTTTGAAAACATAGTTACATTGAATTTTTCTTCCAAAAATTCTCTTATCATTTAAATTAATTACATCTCATGTTTCTCTTCTTTCTTCCATATTGTCTCCCCTCAATTATTGTCCCTTTACTTATCTTAAGTTGCTTCTCTTTGAGCCTTTTTTGGTATTGTTGATGCTGAGATCTGCTCCACATGGGGATCAGAATAGATCAGGATCAATAGGCAAAAGAGATCGGTGACGATTGTAGAACTTTAATTGATTTTGAGAGAGACATCAGCTGTGGTAGACGACTTCTTAGACGAACTCATTCACGCTCACAAGATCAACGTTTTCTCCAGAGATCGAACCTTTAAGAATCGAACCTTGATGGAAGATGAATTTGCAAAGAGAGGAGGGTCGTGTGCCTGTAATTCTGCATCAGCCTCTAATGCTCAAATCAGAGACTCCAAATGAAGGGGAGAGCAAGGAGGAGAGTGAGAGAGTAAAAGAGAGTAGAGAGGATTCCAAGTGAGAATGATGCCGAAGTTGGCAATCAATCTCAGTAGAGTTCTAGATCTCTAGTTCTAAAGTTGACCAAGTTACCTATTTATTTTCGTTGTGAGCCGAGGTCCTCTTTACATAGTCCTGAGACCGTTGGCCAGCTAGGAGAAAGTTGCCTGTCAGCTTGGAGACTATTGTGCATCATTTTGGAGGTAGTTAGTCGCTAGCTTTCAGCATCTTCTGGGGCCTTCTGGAATAACTTAATCCTATGTTGAAACAAACATGGACTTAGTTACTAACACAACTAACTAGTTTGGAATTTGGCTTCACTCAATATCAACAATCTCCCACTTTAGGCAAATCACAAACCTTCAATATAGCTACCATGTTATCATTCAAGCATTGTTCTCCAAGTGACTTCACTCCTGGCGTGGCTCGCTCCCTCCATCTTCTCAAGCATGAAGCCCAATTAAGGTTTTTTTTGGTAATTGAAGCCCAATTAAGGTTGAACACAACCAATTAGTTTGGGATGGCTTCAACCAAAATAGGCCCTCATTTACACTTGTTTTGTTAGTTATCTTATAGTATCTTCAAACTATTCTTTTAAAGACAATGCATTTGCTTTCCAAGCTGGAATTTTTATTTTAGTTAAAATGGCGTTTTCTTTTCATGTTTTTAAATCTTTTTTCATCAATAAAGGACACACATTAGTTCAATTTCTTTCAGATGATGAAGCTTTGCAATGGAACTTCTTGATGGGGCATTGAATATGAAGTACTTGAATATAGTTTCCAAATCCAAATCCTGGAGTCGCTGGAGTTTTACTTTCAGCTTTATTTTCCTATTCTGCAAATTGGGCATATTGCTCTTTGAAGTGCTATTTAGAGAGGTACATTACACTTATATTTTTCACCTTCTAATTTTCACTTCAAAGATGTTAGAAATTTTCCTGTGCTGAAGTTGATGTCTCTCTCAGGCTAATTTACCTTCTAACAACGCCTATTATTGGTTTCATTTGGAGTTTGGAGCTTCACCCTAATCTATTTAATAGAGATTTGAAAATTTGGTATTTGATGCCACATCAAGATTACTTCAATGTCCAATGACTACATACACTCCTTATAGAATGCATCACCTGTTATTTCATAAATTTGTAAAACATTTCAATTTAATTCTGAATATTATGATGAAATCCTTTATAATTCTAAGTGTCTCGGATCTTGCATTTTTATTCTGTTCGTGTTAGGATGAATTTCAGTGATTAAAGTGCCATTTTTTCTGTAATGTTTTCTCTCAGATATGAATCTAATTATGTTCTGTTCTATTAGGTCTAGGAGTAGTTAGTCTTTGTTTTCTTGTGATTATTAGACCCACAATGAGAAAGCATCTTTAATGTTTTTTTGTCAATACCCAATTGAGTACTTATCTGACCAAGAAGAGAAAGTTCAGTACTTATCTCTATAATTATGTACTTAGAAAACCTTACAACCAATCTGGAAGTCCCAGTAAACAACTTGTTACAAAAACTAATTATTATTATTACAGTTATAGAATTCAGTACAAACCTGTTTCATCTTCACCATGCCTTAACAAATTTGCTATACGTACATAAATCATTCTCTTCTTCGTTGCTTATTTACTGCAGAAAGAAAATGGGGATCAACGAGAACAAAAGGAAAGAGATGATATGAACTTGTTGATAAGACATTTGGATCGTATAAGATTAGACCCATTATTATATAGACTTGATTATTCATGAACATGGGATATTTAGCAATACTATTAAACATAGGCTCACTTAAAATATCTAAAATACCAAACATATTTTTAACAAAGATTATCTAGCTGCAGGCTTGCACACAGAATGGCATTACTGTCTCAAAAGCTTCAACTAATAGAGCCACTTTTGTCTTTCCAGTAAGAGCCAGTTTCGTCACAGCTTTTCGTAGTGCATAATCTATCATCCACTCTTCTGTATTTTTCCTTTCAACTGTTATCTGATGCCTGAGACAAACCTTTTCAATCTCTTGATCAGGTTCTACAGGGAGAAAACTTGGTGGTCTTGGATTGAACTCTCTCATCACCTCCACTTCCTCATTTCTTTTCTTCCTTACAATTATAATTCTTGCTTTTGCATTACTGCAGCTCTCATTATGAGATTGATCAGAGTCTTTTATTGCATCAACTTCATCAATATTGTCTTGCTCCTTCCTCTTGGTCTCTTGTTTTTCTTCGTTTTCCTCACCGATATTTTTATTAAAAAACTCCAGAAGGTTATTCAGATCAGTACCTTCAACTTCTTTGGTGCCATTTTTCTTTTCTCCAATTTCAGAACTAGCTTTAATTCCATGCTCTAGAAGAAGGTATCCTTTTGAATCAGAAGATAAATCGATAAAATTTGGCATGTTCTCATTTCTCTGATCCTCTGATAAAGCATTAGATGCATCAGATGCTGTTTCCTCGCAGCTCAAATCCAAATTACACATTTCTCTTCCTTCATCTTTGTGCACCTCCTGAGACAATGGTGCTATTTCGCATGTCATTGTGGATGCATTGTTAGCTGAATTTGAAGAAAATAAATTACCATCATCCTCATTGTTTGGCGAAGGTTCATGCATCACTCCAAGCCCATCATCGGTATACTCAGAACCATCATTTATGTTATCAGGATAATCGTTTATTTCATCTTCTGAATCACATTCAATTGTTTCATACACACCGCAATTCATCTGATCATCTTGAAAACTTTGCTGTTTCTCCTCTTCAACTTCTTCCACACTCTGATCACGTTCTATATACTCCAGAACATCAATCATAACATCCATTTCTTCTATTGATAACTCACTACTCTGATCCACACCTTCTCTTTCATCATCATCCACAAGTTCATTGTTAACACACTCAACAACATCATATTGAAAATTCTCCTTTTCATCTTTTCCTTCCTCACTTCTGGAATCACAACCTTCTTTCTCAGTAATCTGTTCATACTCAGCATAAATCTCAACAAAGAAATCATCGGCACCTTCTTCTTCTATCATTGGTTTGATATTTAGCTCAGATGGATCACTGCTGAGAACTGGTTGCCCTCTATCGTTCTCCCTCTTACCCTTTTCTACTAAGGCTTTCATCTTCTTTTCAGTCTTTAGTGATCGCCTTCTTGTTGAAAAGGACTTAAGAGAAGGCAGAGCTTCATGTCTATGACCATTAAGAGAACAGTATCTATAAGAACAAACATTCATCACCGAAATCCCTTCAGCATCAGTCCCTCCTGGATCAAGCTCCAAAGTCTTTGGAAACCTGATTTCCTTCTGAGTAGATGAGCATGTTCCCCTGTGCACATTCCTCTTTGAATATAACTCTGATCCTGAGCTTTCCTTCACAGCGGGTACTATTACAAGTTTCAAACTAGATGTTCTTACAAAAGTTTTTGTGGAGGATTTAGAGGAATTCAAATTGTTCAGATTCTTAGCACTTCTACTCTTATCAAAAGAAGTTCGAGTATTGACAGTCACCTGTGATGGTTCATCACTTGCCTCCTTGACAGTCACCGGTGAATTCTCCGATCTTTCAACTGTCTCATACAAAGGAGGCTTATTGAGTCGCATATTTTTCCTCTCCAAATCATCAAACTTGCTGCACTTCAACATCTTCATCTTCAGCTTCATATCACCACCTCCTCCTTTTCTGCTTATAGATTCAAAATACTGCTTGTTAGATGCTTTTCTCTCAGCCATGATGTGAGGCAGAGGAAGAAGAAGAGGGTTGCCTCAAGAGGTTGAGATGTTTAGAAACTTGGAGGTTCTTTCAAAACTTTTCATTTGGATGGGTGTGATAAGACACAAGACAAATTTGAATAATGGCCAAGTTAGGAAGAGCATTGGTGGTTGTAACTTGTAACCAGAATATTACCAAGTATTTAAGACTATTAACTGCTTCTTTGACAGTTCTTAGCCTGGCCCGGAGACATCCACAAATGGCTCATTCAGGGGACAGTATCTCTTGCTAACAAAGAAACAATGCATCTAATATAAATGACTAATTTCAGCCTGTTCATGATGTACATTTGGAGCAGTTCTCTTCCTTCAAACAGACAGTATAATAACATCAACTCTTGTCATTTGTAGTGATTGCTAGTTGGTTATGGTGTGATTGGAGAAGGTTGAACTAACGTTGTGAATCCTTCGGCTGCGTTTGGTTGGGGGTTATCCCACCTAGAGATAAGAATAAGTTTTGAAAAATTTCAAATTTTTTTGGAGGGAATTTTAAACTAGTATTGGTGGGTTATATTTTTAAATCTTAGTTAAAGGTTTTGGAGGGAAAAACTTTTTTATGGAGAATTGTGTTGGGGATAACCCTTGGGGTTATCCCCCAACCAAAGTTTTTAAGTCTTTTTTTTTACCTGGGCAACAAGCACCCCCGAGGGATTGGTTCATCAAATTGGACGTGCACCGATGTGGAGTATAGTATTTGACACATCTGATACCCTTACCTTGAGCAACTAGATCAGGCTCGATCTCGGACTTGTCCCGAGAGAACCTACACCTATTCCACCGGCATAATGCACCTACGGGGATTCGAACCCGGGTTTGTTCTGAGTAAATCCCCACACAAGGGACTAAGTACCGTTAGGCCAAGAGGCCTTTAGTATCCTTCAAGTTATTCACTCGAAGAGATCCCAATAAATTGAAAATTGGCTTTAGTGCCAGAAAAATTTCAAAAAAACTGGACTGAATGTAAACTAGGTTAATTTTAAAGTGGAGACAAACTCCAAACATATCAATGCTAAATAAGTGTACTCATGCTATGCTAATGTGAAAATTTATGATGTCTTTGGATACTGGGATACAGTGTGTTGGATATTTTCAATAGTTTTTTCATGATTTATTTTGAGAATTAGAGTGAGAGATGAATTCGTGTTTGAGTTGAATATGAAAGGATGCCCCTTTTCATTATTATTGAAGGGGTATTAGTCCAAAAGATTTCATCAAAAGACGCATGGAAGAATGTCTTCTTTCATACATGACTATTTACAAAAGGATGTTCCTTTCATGTGTGACCATTTGCCAAAGGGTGTTCCTTTTTCATAAAAGGATGTTACAAAAGGATACCCTCTTTCATGAAAGGATGTTGCCAAGAGATGTACCTTATGATGAAACCTCTTGAGACTCTATATATAGATTGCCTTTCAAGTGATGCAAGACATCAAAATCAAATCTTCATACTCTATTCTCTCACTCTCTCTTTCATTCTTTCTTTCTCTACATTATCAAAGACAATCATAAGAGTGTTTTCGGGTCAAACGAATAGTAAGTTCGCGCTTTCAACAACAATCAAAGTCGCTTCATCAGATCCTCCGGCGGTTCTCACATACCCCATTGCAATCGTAATTCTAATCAAAGGGGGAGAAATTCGTCTAAAGAAAGCATTGTTACCTTCGTGCCTTGAAGCTTATTTGGTTCATCTTCTTCTTCCCTCCATTATCTTCTACTTTATTTACAACACAGTGGATGTGGTTTGTTGAAGGATGGTTCATGGTTCATTTCATCCCTCTTCTATTCATCCCAAATCTCTTCATCCAAACACTAGATAATACATAATTTAATAGATATGAAAGATAATATATTACCATGTAGTCATATAATTGTACAAATTGGTCAATTTTAATTCATTATTTGCTTCCAGGAGTTTTATATTAATTAATTCAGCATGTCTTGCAAGCCAAATTATAGAGACAGACACACATGCTTGTCCTTGAAATAGAGAGAAATAAGACAAATTAGTGAGGGTCCGGACTGTTGGACATTGCTAAGGACTGAAAGCCGGCAATTGTTTGGTTACCTCTCTAATCCTTTCTTTGAACGATCAACATCTGCTTCAGAGAAAAGATTGAAGAAATTGTTTCCCTGCCTTCCCTATTTTTTCCTATCTTATTCAATCCAATCAAAATCACCATGACTACGGCCTCTATTTTCAATTCTATCTTTATTACATGGTACTTTATTTATATATATAGGGCAGTGTTAGGGTGCGGTCAACCGCAAGTGCGGCCGGCCCGCTTCTAACACTACCTTCATTATCGGGTCGGGCTTGACAGGCCGTGGCCCGCCCAATAGTGTAGGTGTTAGAGCTGGCTTGCCGACTTGTGGTTTCCATCAAGCACTCCTAACACCTCCATATATATATATATATATATATATATATATATATATATATATAAGAATGATAGAGTGAGGCCGGCCGCAACTATCACTCATCCATGGGGTGGGTTGGGTTTTGGGCTTTTACTAATTTTTTTTTTTTTAAGTTTGGTTTTGGGTGTTAGAGTAGGGTACTGCATTTGTAGGCAATGAATTCTCACCGTAACATAAATCAGATATATATATTATAGACAGGGGCGGAGGGAGGGGGGTCAAGGGGTTGCTCAAGCACCCCCTTGGCTCCCGGAGAACCCTTACCTCCATGTAGGTATTAGATTTTTTTAAAAATTATTTTAAATGATAATGAATAATAATATTAGTTAATACATTTAG
The DNA here is from genome assembly GCA_026586065.1 of Dioscorea zingiberensis. NCBI lineage: Eukaryota > Viridiplantae > Streptophyta > Magnoliopsida > Dioscoreales > Dioscoreaceae > Dioscorea > Dioscorea zingiberensis. The sequence continues at coordinate 59,179,673 of CM048820.1, read as the reverse complement.
AATTAAGATGTTTGGTTGGTGTAGTTGGTTAGTACACTTCTTTTAGATACATGAGGTCCTTGGTTCAAACCTTTCCTCATACAATTTTAAATAATGGTTTTTTTCCTCTTCATTCCTTTATTCATACTAAAAAAATAAAACTATTATTGGTCCTTCACTCATTCCAACCAACATAATATACATGAGCACCGCTTGGCTAAGCCATGTTTGGATGAGTTTTTTTTTCGTGTTTTTAGAGTAAGTTAAGCATTTATGAGACAAAACAATCTATTTGTGTTGGGCTTTTCAGAAAATTAGAATCTGCAACAAAAAAAAATAAAAACTGAAAATTAGGTTTTTCTTCATAACTAGTTATTTGTAGCTTCTTAAAAAAGCTATTCTAAAGAAGTTGTTTTAGAAAGTGTGTAACAAAACACCCGTCTCGAACCTTTTCAAAGCTATTTTGAAAAGTGTAGATTTCCGAAACACCATTTATTATTATTAGAATTATTTATTTTTATTTTTATTTTTATTATAAAACTATTTATTCTGAGAAGTATTATATAAAGGGTCCGGTTCATGGGACACACTATTTTGACACACCCTTTTACACCCTTTTTCATCCATTGGATTGAGATTATTTCAAGGGTTGAGATTCATCCTTTTTTTTTAATATTTAATATTAATTTATTAAAAAAGTAAGAAGGGCAATCCACCGGAGGAGCAGGAGGATCACGGCGAGGGCGCCAATCACGATGCCGCGGGGAGATCGTAGGCGGAAGCCCTTCGCGGGCCGCGTGAAGCACCCTTCCCGCCCGTGGCCTCCCCATGGCCGTCCGACGCACCCTCCTCTCCTTTGTGCTTTTTTTTTTAATATCTGTTTTGTTTATTGATGAAGACTAATTGAATATGAGAGGGTTCTCATCCTGTGTCATTGAAATCTAACACAGTTCTGATCTGTATGGTTGATGTATTTGTTTGCTTTGGTCGTTGAGGAGAAGTGATTGTATTTTAGAGGTTTCTCGTCATTCATTACTGAAATCAAACATAGAGTTTTGATCTTTGTGCTTGTTGTGTTTCTTTGTTCACTGATGAAAACTAATTGAATATGTGCGGGTTCTAATCTTGTGTCACTAAAATCTGACATAAAGTTCTTATCTTTGTACTTTATTGGTTGTTTACTTGTTCATTGAGGAAAACTGAGTGTATTTGAGAGATTTCTCATCATGTATTTACTGAAATGAAACACAAAGTTTGGACCTTGGTGCTTGTTGAGTTTGATGAAATCAAATTGAATATTTGGTGTGCTTCTACCTTCTAAATAATCATTTGTGCTTGATGTGTTTGTTTATTTGTTCTTGTTTTTCTAAAATTTAGGGCAAAGTTCTAATCTTTGTGCTTACTATGTTTGTTCCAATGCTCATTATGGAAAACTGATGGTGTTTGGAAGGGGGAGGTTTCATCTACAATTCCGAGCTGCTCTTCTGCTTCCATGTCTACTAGTGACAGTACTCAATTTTATTAGAAACTCTTGTTGGTGAATTATTGCCCAGAAGGCAGAACCACTTTTAGTAGCAGATTAGAAAGAAGTGGGAAATCCATCTCAGCAGTTACTGCTATATACTTTTATTTGGATGATGTATATTTCAACTTTGGGATGAATTATTTACCCTAATATTCAAAAAAGTAGCTTAGAAAGCTGCCAATAGAGGTAAGCAATTCTATGGGTGACTTTTTTTCTTTCTTCTTTTTTCCCTTGTTATTTCTTATTTATCTGCTATTCCTTTGTTGTTGTGCTGTTTCGTGGTATTATTATATGTAACAAACCATATTGATTCTAGTAAGTACACCAAAGTTTGAGACCGAACAAGCTAACTTCGTTCAAATCAAAATGTCTCTGGTCTAACTACCTTGATAAAGGTTTTTAGTGGCTATGTTGAAATCCTGGAATGTCATTCTGCTACTGAATATTGTCTTCACTAACACGGGATAAAGGAGACGCTAGGGTCGAGCCTGAAGAGGCGTTCGATGCCACAATTCCTGCGAGGAGGAGAGAGACAAACCCTAAATAATATTTACTTTTTTAATAAATTAATATTAAATATTTTAAAAAAAAAAAGATGAATCTCAACCCTTGAAATAATCTCAATCCAATGGATGAAAACGGGTGTAAAAAGGTGTGTCAAAATAGTGTGTCTCATGAACCGGACCCTTATATAAATGGTCACAAATGTAGTTTTTCATAAGAGAATCCAAATGGGGTCATAATCTTTGTCCATTTAATTAGTTCATTTAAGTATCTACTAAATTGATGTTAAATAAGTTATATTAAACAAGTAATATTAAGCACCCCTTGTCCCTATCTCACGTGCTTTGATGTTAAACACCCTTTGTTCTTGCCCCAAAAAAATAATGTTAAGCACCCCCTTAATTTTACTTCTGGTTCCGCCACTGATTATAGAGGTGGATGCTTATTTATGTTTCTCCTTTTTGGCGTGCCCTCAAAGGCCTCATCGCCCTCAATGTCACTCTGTAGGGCTTTCCTTGTGAACCTGTGTTTCTTTTAACAAAACTTTCCGGCCGTGGTCACTTGGATGAGTATTAATCGTGATCAAACCAAGATTATATGAGGAATTTAATATCATGAATCATTTTTAAAAAAGCATGTCATTTGTCTTGAAAGCAAAACAAGTTTCTTTCTCCTTATATATACCATGTGATGACCATGATCGTGAGATCCCATCCGCAGCTTTCGTCCACTTGCATGGGATGTTCTTTGTGCTCCAAATGTCTTGCAGGTTCCTCAGCTTAATTTGTGCTATGAATAGGTCTCGGGAGTGGGTCTAGATGCTTGATTCATGGAATAATCATTCGTCTTATGGTATCTCACATAAAGCATTATGTGTTGGTGCCTCTCTAGTTACACTTGTGCAAGTTGTCCAGGATAAGTATTTTGTTCTCTATGACTAGCCAGGTAAAAATGGTCCTTTCTAGAAGTTCTCTTTTAGATTGCTCTTGGTTCCTCCATCAATCCTGAAGGTATATAATGTCTTAATGGTGAAGTTTTTAGAAGCCATGAGGATTGATGTAGATTTCTTAAGAATAAGTGGCGTGATGGATGGTTGAGAACCAATTCCAAGGTCAATATCCTTTTTATTAATCATTCCTTTAAAAAAAATCATAAGATTTTTGTTTTATCAATTTACCAAATACTCTTTTCACATGAGCTAATTACCTCTTTAAAAGTTTTTTTCCTTTCATATTAACCTTCATAAAATTTAGGGGTAAACTTTTCTGGTGAGTACCGTACTATGGCGGAATTTTACTTTGAGCATCAAACTTCAATTTGTATCTTTTCGGGTACCTTGAATCAATTTGTTTTCACTGGGCGGGTACCCGAAGGTTTCCGGCAATTAGATGCTGACGTTTATGCCGAAATTGCAACATAATCCACGGGAAACCTAATTTCACCTTTTTATTGTGTTGTATATCAGGCATATTCTAGCATAAATGTGTCACGCCAACGTGTAATCCACAGGGACTAACGTGTCACGCCAGTGATTACGAGGCAATTCTGGCATAAATGTTTGCATCTAATTGTCGAAAACCATCGGAAACCCTCAGGTACCCACCTGGTGAAAGTAAATTGATTCAGAAAGATTCCTCTAAAAAGATACAAATTGAGTTTGACGCTCAAAGAAAATTCCTCATAGTATGTTACTTCCACCAAATATTAACCCTAAAATTTAGATTCACATATATCTTTCACAATGACACCCATATCCTTTTACTTGTATAGACATCTCAATATTTTTTATTTCTTTTAACTTCTACAAGTCACAATTTTTTTTAGTTTCCTTTTTTCTTTTTAAGTTTAGTTATTTGTAAAATAAATTTATATTTCAAGAATATACCATCTATTTAACTGTAACATTTTACTCTTGACAAAGATGTTTAAGGGAAGAGAGATTTAAATTTGAGTATTAGGAATTAGTATCTTCCTGAAGGTATAAATGCATTATAAATGATTCATGTAGCAACCCTAACCACTATTAACTTTACAAGTGTGTGTATATTTGTATATATATGTGAAAAGAAAACCTTTTCATTTGGGGCGTGTGCTTTACCACATTTATAATCAAAGAAAAAGTTTCAGATAACTATTAAGATTAAATATTGAGGATAGACAAATAATAAACTGAGAATTTAAGAACACAAACAAGTAGAACTTATATTTCTTGAATGGTGATTATAAGTATTTGGTTTTAAAATTGAAAGGATTTTCTTACAGCAGCAAGGAACACAAGAAGAACGGGGGACAAAAGAAACATGATGTAAGGGAGTCCCTCACTCATTAGCGCAACTTCATTTTTCTCTTCTTCTGAGGGACTGTAGTTAGTCCTATCTTCTACAAATGCATCAAAGTAGTTCTCAAAGCCAGTCTTGCGTGAAACCGGTGAGCTTGTGACCTTCATCATTTCCATAGCCTGAAGTAGAACATATTCAAAGTGAGGTGTAATATGATAGCTGCTCACATTAGGAGGGTGGATCAAGTAATGACTTGTATCGAAAAGATTCTAGGAAGTTTTCGCCTTTTCAATCTATGCCTACCATGCTAATGTCACAAAATAGTTTCCTGTGGTTGTCTTGAGATCAGGTTTTAAGGAAAATAAAAGACAACAATTTCGCAGAGAAACAAAAAAGTTGCACAACCATACATCAAAAATTATAAATGTTTGGAAACTGAACACAAATTGAAGTTCAGCAAAATTACCTGAAAACTGAACACAAATTGTCTTGCTTTCTTGCTCACTTGGGCATTTGGATGAGATTGGAGTTTCTCATACATTGTTCTAGCCTCTTTTGGCCTGTCACCATGTTAAACTGTATTTCAAATAAATCTAGAACTTTGTAGAAAAGCAAACGTAAGAGATGGAAAACTCGATAACTGCTGGGGAACACTACAGAAATAGAAGTAGAGCTTGATTCCATAAAACTAATAGATAGCAGAATCTCTTCAAAATATAGCCTACTTTTGTATATGTATTAAACAACTTTATCAGACAACCCAAGTATACTATATCTCTATGCCTGCAGAAGCTTTAACTGCTTGATATATCTAAAGACCGATCTGGTTGAACCGCTTGTTTGTTTGCTAAAATTCATCCTTAAAATCTTCACAAAAGTTATCGTTTTGACCGAAAAAGGTATTTAATAAATTATTAAGTGAAGGAATATATAGAATGAATAGTTTTCCTCTTGCACTGTTAATTGATCACGGATGAGTCTACAGTATAAGAAGGGAGTTCATTACCTAGACATGAAGAAAGCAAATGATGTTGACTGGGCTCTTATATGATACTTTTGTAGGCCAATGGAAATGGAAATTGACACATTTGTAATTTGTTTTAACCTCAGAAGCAACACTGGCAAGTTGATCATTGAAGAATGAGAATTTGTGTGAACGTATACATGTGTTGCTGCTGAATCTATAGATACTGGAATGTTCTGAACGTCTAGTGACCTCAAGATAAAATTCCTATAGCTGGTTGTAATTGTATTCACCGATTTTTGCAATGAGCTTTTTACTTGATAGGACTACTGCACTCTACAATATATCTTAAATAATTAAAGAATCTGGAAAATTGGCAAAACAATTTCTATGCTAAACAGATTGCTTTACTTGGCCCAGCAATCAAAACTGACCTAATTTTTTCCCTTGTAAAGGATAACCTAAACTTTTATGGGAAAAATATACAGATAATAGTTTGCCCTTTTGTAGGCATCTTTGGTTCAGTCGAATAACAATAGTTAGAGCAACTTCCACAGAAACACTTGACAATTTGCAGATCTACTTCCATTTCCAGTTTATTTGCTCACATTCCATTGCAAGGAACTGACTGATTAATCACTTAACTCCAGACAAGACTGAATGGTATTAAGTTATCAAAGTAGATTGCCAGCATCTTTATGCAAGTTTGATAAATGATTACTTATTTGGTAAGACACAATTGTTTTATATGAGATGCATACTCATCCTTATCAATTATATTTTGCGCCTACTGGCACAAGTGATAGCTGCCTGTAAGGACTAGAGGAAGTTTCTTCTCCAGTAATGGGAGAGGAAGCCCATCAACATAGGTAAGAACCGAGTATTCGAGTGAAGATGATCTCAACATAAAAGTCTATAATTTGGTCCAACTCAAGAAAGGTATGCATGCAAAGTCATGGGGCAAGCCTAGCGCATACAAGTGGCGGGTAGAACTAATTATCCCAGAAAACCGGCTTGCTAGAGAAGAGTGTCCACCACCTATATGCACATACAGTTCCCTCAAGTAGCCGATGTGGGACTAATTATGGCACATTACATACCCCCACACGGCACCTGACGCCCTTGTCAAGCCCCCGACACCAGCTAACCTGCTTGAGCGACCCGCTAGGTCCGACTCTAGGAGGTCCCACACCAACTATATGAATGAAAGCACCAATATTGCACACAAGTGGTGAGGAAAACAGACCCCAAAAGACTGCCCTAGTAGGGAAGGTTACCCACCACTTATATGCACATGGAATTTCCCTCAAGTAGCCGATGTGGGACTAAAGTTATTACATAACACCCCTGATCGAAGCCTGACGCCCTCGTCAGACCCCAGCACCAGCCAGCTAGCCTACTTGAGCGGTCCTCCAGGTTGACCACATTAGGGTGCCCCACACCGATTATCTCATTGAAAGCACCAATGTTGCACACAAGTGATGAGGAGAGCGGACCATAAAAGACCGACCTAGTAGGGAAGGTTGCCCACCACTTATATGCACATAGAATCCCCCTCAAGTAGCCGATGTGGGACTAAAGTCATTACATAACACCCTCGATAGAAGCCTGATGCCCTCGTCAGGCCCCAACACTTTGCTAGCTAGCTTGCTTGAGCGGCCAGCCAGGTTAACCCCACTAGGGTGCCCTACACCGACTATCTCAATAAAAGGCCTACCACTGGTTACTAAACAGGTGGTTTGGAAAAATTACTATCAAATATAAAATTTCTAAGTATCCAATTTCAATAGGAATTTGGTGTTTCCCAATTTGCCTAAAATTTGATGCAGTTATCTTGGGCAGATTTCAAAAGACTGAGTTGCTAAAAACATAACCTATAGAACTAATGCCAAATGAATGAAGTTGAGAAGTTCAGCTAGAGTTCTATGTGATTGTAAGGTTATAAATAAGGCTTATATTAGCTTTTTTTTTATGGTATTGAATGTTAAGATATAAAGAAAAACATATTCATGAAATGAGTTTTGCCCTATAATTTATGAATGAGATACAAACATAAATTTTAGATTATTTTATTGTATAAATTTGTAGTTTGCATTAATATAATGTGGTTTTCATATTTGTTTGAATGTGATTTGCAATTTTCTTCAAGATTGGACATAAATGTATGTTGATTTGAAATACGATAAAATTATATCTGTGAATAATTAAGGGTTATTTCTTTCACCATCTTTTCTCAAGGACCTTGCTTGGGTTGAATGTTAGTATATTCATTTTCCTTTCAGTTGTAATGTGTAATGTGGGAAAATAGTGGATTCCAAACTATTGTTAAAATGGGTTTGGTCTAAGTTATAGTTCAATTTGAACTCAAAAGAACTCAAATCAAAACCAAAAGTTTGAATAGAACTAGCAAACCAACTTTAAAAAAACTAACCAGAGATAAAAAGAAATAAAAACTATAAAAACTTCCAAAGCAAACTCATATATCAAATCTTGAAAACAGAATACTTGTGTGGAAGCAAACAGTAACAATTTTCACTAAACTATTATCATGAAAAAATCAATCAATCATAAAAAGCCACAACAAAAATATCATTTAAATAATACCAATCAGTTATAAATTAAAATAACAATTGTTCACCAAAAGCTTTTAAAACAACATCTTCCTATAACTGAAAAGATGTTTATCATCAAAGGTATATTACTAAATGATAAAAACCACATTAATGGGAAAAATCCAACTATACTACAGTTATATAGCACATAAATAAATAATTAGGGGCAAACCTCCTGAGCGAATCCTGGCAAATTGACCATTGTAAAGCAGCCAATCCATGTAGTTCACTCTGCCAGCAAATAAACTAATCAGATAATAGAAAAATGGCTGAATCAGAAAGCCTAATATGGAGTTCTGCAGATAATACCAATGAATTGTGCAAACACTAAAACAGCTTTCCAGGCACTTTTTCCATCTATTTATGAAAAATGTATGATACAGATAGATTCAGGGAAACTTTTGCTGAAAGAAAATTTATCATGAACTCTTATGCATCATCAAAGAGAATAATAAAATACTTTTGTTCCTTAAAATAAAAATAAAAAATCAAGAGTCAGAAAGTTTGATTTAAAGCTTTCGACATTGAGCTTTATGTGCCACTTTGTGGTGCCAAAATGTTAAATCGATCGTATAGCTTCGATAATAATGGAATTTTCCAATTACTCAAAGAAGAAATAATCTGAAAAGGTTTAATACCTGGAAGATCACAGCCTTCATTACTTGTTCATAATAGGGCATTGCTTCCTGTAGCTTTCCACTATCCATCAAGATATCACCTTCCCTCAATGCCTAAAATTCAGAAATTTTGACAAAACAAATGCAAGTTTGTAGAGCTCGTTAATTAGAAACTAAGCAACATAGCTGACATGCTAAAAAATGAATCATCACTTCAGTTCCCCAATTTCTAATTTAAAGAAATATTAATAAACTTAAGCATTTCCAACCAAGAATTAAAATTTTGTGCAAGGAAAACAAAAGTTGATAGATAAATAGCATAACAGATAAAAAAAAGACTCCGTAATAATGAATTAGACATTTTCATAATTTAATTAGGTCAAGTGGTCAACAAAACAAGTATTAAGGTGTATGATAAAAGTAAAAATGTGAAGAACTCAAATCCCTTGAAAAAGGAATAATAAAGACCCACAACTTGATGTAATCTACCCATCCAGTGGTTGCCAAGGAATGCATTAAACATCATGTAAGACAAATATCTATAAAAAGGTGAGGTAAGTCAAGATGTTTGAGATCCACAAGCAATGCAGAATAGCATCTTCCCTTTGACACAGATCTTTGAATAGAAAAGAAACAAAAGATTGGCATAAAGAATCATACATATAGGTGAGAATAGAGCATTGTGGTAAATCTGTTTATGTATTTATGTATTATAAACATTGGATAATAAGGAAAGGTGGTGGAAAATGTAAAGATCCATAAGCCATACAGGTATCAAATTGAGACAGAGAGAAGAGATGGATGAGTGAGACCATAGCAGTAATCCAATCATAGAGATGTCTATCAACCACAATGACAGTTAATTTGCAGAAGGTGTGGCTATAAATGATGTTCAAACAAATCCTCTACGCCCTCACAAAGTTTATGCAAAAAATAAAAACCACAGAAATACAAGCACCACAGTTTACTGCAACAAATATACCTTCTCACACTCCAATTTTGTTTGCGGATCAATTTTTAAACCCATCTTCTCTCTGTAGGCTGAAATCAGCTCCTTAGTCCGTTTTTCTTTCACTGCTTTATCTTCAGCAGTTTCAAGCTGTTCCCCAGGACGAATAACTCTTCCACCACCAAACTGCAGAAAGAAAATGGAGATCTGAAATCTGGCCATCTAAGGAATTCAGATGCTTAACGGTTTAAGAAAGATGATAGGCTGAGTCCAAATGTCCAAAAGGACTAAGCAGAAAAGAATTCATCCATTGGAATCCTACCATGAAACATATTCCTAAAATCTAACTAAATCTTTTCTACTGATATAGGAGATAAAAACTTAAACAAGCATTACTTAACCGCATGACTGAAAAGAGTAAATGCTTAGTTCTAAGTGAGAAGAAAATCACAAAGGCTTTCTTACAAATTCTGCTCATGTTAGGAAGTGGTCAACATATGAAAAAAGCTCCAAAATCCAACTAAATACATGTTAAATAATAATTAAAAAAAAATCCAATGCATTAGGTCTCCATTAGCAGGGTATTTTGGGAGATTTAGATATTTGCAACCTTAAAACATAAGCAGGAACTATTTTTGTTGCCTTGAATTGGTCAAGAGCATTTTTATTCATTGTATCAAGGTTTGTCACCTATCCTACCAAGAAATGGGTATGAAGATGAAGATTCACTATCTTTGTCTAAAGGATTTATACAAGCCACCTATTTTATCAGTATCCTTGTGAGTGGGATGTATTGAATTAATAAGCAAAATTTATATTTTGATTTTATATTATGATGAAAAATCAGAATATGGTTTTGTGCCCAAACACATCAAGGGTCTTCATCATGATCATCCTGTTTCAAAAAGAATAAATACAAGCATGAAAAAATTCAAAACCATAATCTATGATATGCTGCTTAAATTTTACTTCTAACAAAAACCCATAGTCAAACATAATAATAATAGTGATATGGAGATTGAGACATCAGTGGAACATAGTACACATTGATTAAAATGATAGCAAATATTACCATGTACTTTATTGTTACAAGTTAACACCTTTGTTTTTTAACAAATACATATTTCTGCAAATATTATTGATTTATGAAGCTTTAACAAATGGATCACAACAAAGAAAAGATAATCATAAGCATATTGTCTAATCCAAAACATAAATCCCATTTTAGAAGTATAATGATGATTAGTGCCCATATTAAATTATATTATAGATTATATAAACAAGAAAGAATGCATTGATGATGATTTCATTCAAGAAAGAAAATTTCTTCCTTTCTTTGAAACAACAACAACAACAACAACAACAACAACAACTAAGCCTTTCTTTGAAACAGATATTTTAATATTTAATAACATACCATAGCATACCATACAACCTATTTCTCCAAAATGATAATCAGGGGACCCAGAAAAGATTAAGAATGCCATCAAAGGTTATGCTCATTAGTTAAATTTCATCAAGATAAGAAAGATAAGCCATCAAAAAATTAAGAAAAAGATTTCTTGAAGAAGCTTCTGTGTTGTCTCCTACCGTTTTTGAAATGTTTCCAGGCCTCGGGAAGACACCCCATGTGGAAACTTTGGGCTTGTATAGGTTGCTCATATCCTCTTCTTTTTCTTCTATATTCAACTTCTGCAGTGTTGTACCTTGAAACTTGCTGGCATCCCCAACAATAAACTCTACCTCAGGCAAATCCCCATCAAAAAGAGGCTCAACAACTGGATCTAGGCCAGGTCGTTTACTTCTATAATTCTTCTTCTCAGAGAAATTAAGTCCCAAAAAGTCTACACTTGAAATTTTCAGATCATCCTTCTTACTTGAACTATTCTCAAGAAAACCCTCCCTTGCATCCTTTACATTCATTTCTTGTATACCTAAGATGTATTTGAAGAAAAAAAATTTCAGCTTGACATTTTTTAATATCTAACGTAGCAAAAGATCCTATTGATCAAACTTAAGAGTAAACTAGCATTGTCATAAATTTTATTCAGCTTCTTTAACTACAAATCATTGCAATAATCTACACATCATGAAGTCAAGAATAGTCAATTTAAGGTTAGGCCACATGGAAGTTCTAAGATTCATTCCAAAGAATCAGCCATAAGTAGCATTCCTTTGCTTTTACTAGGATGGTCATGAATAAAAATAGATCCTCAAATACATCAATGAAGAAGTGAACTGAATATGTTTCAATCTTTGGAAGTTTTAGGTCTTCAACTTTATGAGTAGTTGTAGGTAAAGAAACTCCAATTTATATTATACCTTCACAATTTAGAAATTTATACAGAATAACATCCATCTGAAATCTTAATGAAAATACACTAAATTATCCACAGGAGAAATGAATTTGCATGAAAGAGCTTTAGATCAGTCATATATGTCTCCGAAAGTCATTTCAAAAAAACATAATTATGTAGCTGAAGGTTAAAAGGAGCAGATAAATAGGTGTTATATTACTTCTTTTACTAGATGGTGCACTTGAGGACCTGATACATTGTTCCAAAGACAACTTATACTCATATAGCCTCAAAGCCATGTTTGTCAGTCTCCCATGTCTGGCACTTAGAAAGCTTAATACAAATGCTTTTAATCAACATAAATCCTACTACTAGCAGTAACATCAATGCACAACCAAATTTCCACTCATCACTATTGAGCCTCAAATATCCATGTCAATTCGGTTAATGTTCAAAGTTTTAAAGTCCATAATATGCTTCATAAAACAAAAATACTAGAATCAAATCAGAAAGTTATAAATACCAGAAAACAAACAATGAGATGATCTATAAACAATACCGAAATCTCTCGGCTTTGGCTTCTCCACAGGAACATCGACACCAGAACCCGAGGCAGAAGCAGAAGCAGCAGCTTTGTTCTTCTTGTACTCCTTTGCTTTCTCCATGGCAAGCCTGACAGAATCCGGGACCTCGGGGTCAGGATCGGTGCTTCCCTTAGGTTGTGCAGGGGAGCCAGGGGCAGGATTTGGTTTGGGGATTGGGGTGGAGGCCTTGGTTTTCTTGTAGGCCTCGGCCTTGGAGAAGGCCAGCTTGACGGGGTCTGGCGCTTCGGATGGTTCTGGCTCTGCAGGTGATCCGCCTTCCGGGGTGGAAGAAGCGAGGAGAGGTTTGAAGCATCGCGAAGTTCTTGGATGGAAAGGAAGAATAGTGGCAAAGGAGGAGGAGGAAGAGGAGTGAGAAATGGAAGTGTTAGTGTTGGGGAGGAAGGCAAGGGTGGAGCTGGTGAGGATGGCCATTGCTGTTGCTTCTCTGTGAACACTGGTCGTTTTATTTTGATTTGATTTGCAAATACATTCTGGATAAATGGATTGATTATATGCAGGCTTTTTTGGTGAACGAAGTGGGTAACTGGGAATTGCCTGAGGATGGATCATGCCGGTGGCCTACCACCCAAAAAACAAGTGTTCAGTATTGGGTTAAGTAGGGATGCCTTTTTTTCTGGTAAACAAATTCTCAATTTTTAAATAAATAAAAAAGACATGATTTTTTAAAAAAAAATTACTTGTCAAATCATTTATAATCCCCTTGTCTTTCAATAATATCTCATTTTATTATTATTTTTGTCACGCCCCGAACCCAGTTTGGGCCCGGGCACAGGACATACGCCGTGTACTTATCTCATAGAGTTAATTATAAAATATTTATGATTTATCTTTATCTCGAATTTGGATTAGAGTGAGATTAGGACACTCCCATCTATATAATGAGAGATATAATGAGAGAATTCATATACGAGAGAAATTGAGTGATCTCTCAGAGGGTCCAGCCCGAGTTAAGCACTAGGGCGACTGCCAGGTAAGTTGACTACATATGAAAACTCCAGTATTTTCGTATTAATTGCTTGACGTTTTAACAATATTTCTATCGATAGATTCTGAAACCATATTTTTAGTATGTACATGTATTTGCTCATAGTAGAGTCAACTCTGCATATTTCGTATATCAATCTACACCTCTGTCACATATACACCGGTCGAGACATGCCTATGTTGGGGTTGGGTCCGTAGGACCACTCTGGTTTTTGTGTGCAGCCTGCGGGCTGAGTTTTGTGATTTTGATTATGATATGCGAGCACGACTAGTACTGTTGAGATTGGGTTTATACGGAACTAGGTATGATGGATATAATTGCTTTTGATATGCTAGTCATGTTTTGAAACTGTGGTTTAATTGTGTTTGTGAATTGATTTTGTTAAGATTCTATAGTTGATCATCCTTTTTATCTTTGACTGGCATGACACCTCCTGATCTTATTGATATGCGCATAGACCAGCATGATCATTGTTCTATTATATATGACACTTATATTATTTTTTGTATTTAACCCTGGTGTGATGTTTGTCGCTCGCTGGGCTAGTTTTAGCTCACAACTCCCTCTATTTTTCAGTGTAGAGGAACAAGTCAAGATAGCCGACCTAGTTAACATGGAGTGATACAAATCATAAGATCGATGTGACCTTATAGCTGACCCTGATTGTAGTGTGTCGATTGTATAAAACTAGATGAATTGTTATGTGAAATTAAGATTTGATTTTGTATTTGAGTAATATTAGGATTTGAATTCCTTTTATCTATTGATAATATTAGTTATTTCTAATTATGTTTGCCCCTATAAGTACGCAAGGCACAAAATCAGAAATAACTAGTATTTTCAATAGATAAAATGAATTCAAATCCTAATATTATTCAAATACAAAATAAAGTCTTAATTTCACATAACAATTCATCTAGTTTAATACAATCGACACACTACAATCGTGTGGTCCGCTTATACTGGCCACACATAGATCTCATGATCTGTATCACTTTGTGTTAACTAGGTCGCCTATCCTGACTTGTTCCTATACAATGAAAAATAGAGGGAGTTGTGAGCTAAAACTAGCCAGTGAATGAAAAACATCACACCAGGGTAAGATACAGAAAATAATATAAGTATTATATATATTATAGAATAATGATCATGCTGGTCTATGCGCATATCAATCAGATCAGGAGGTATCATGCCAGTCATAGATAAAAAGGATAATCAACTATAGAATCTGAACAAAATCAATTCACAAACAGGATTAAATCACAATTTCAAAACATGACTGGCATATCAAAAGCAATTATATCTATCGTACGTAGTTCTGTATACACCCGATCTCAACAGCACTAGTCGTGCTCGCATATCAAAATCAAAATCACAAAACTCAGCCCGCGGGCTGTACATAGAAACCAGAGTGGTCCTACAGACCCGAGCCCGACATAGGCATATCTCAACCGGTGCATACGTGACAGAGGTGTAGATTGATATACGAAATATGAAGAGTTAGCTCTACTATGAACAAATACATATACATACTAAAAATATGGTTTCAATATCTATCGATAGAAACATCATTAAAACATCAAGCATTCAAGTCAAAAATACTGGAGTTCATATGTAGTCAACTCACCTGACAATCTCCCTAGTGCTTACTCTGGTTGGACCCTCGTAGAGATCACCTAACTTCTCTCACCCAATTATATATGAATTCTCTCATTATGTCTCTCTTTATATAGAGGGGAGTGTCCTAGTCTCACTCTAATCCATATTCGATATAGAGATAAATCATAAATATTTTATAATTATCTCTATGAGATAAGGCTTTATCCAATTCAAATTTAAATTTTATATTTAATCAAATAAAATCTATATTTGAGAAAAAAAAATCAATCTTAAACAATTTATAATTATCTCTATGAGATAAATCTTTATCCAATTCAAATTCAAATTTTAAATCTTAATCAAAATAAAATTAATATTTGAGATTAAGATCAATCATAAACAATTTATAATTATCTCTATTTTATCTCATATCAAGCCCTACAAGGTTAACCCAAGTCGGGCGACATGATGAATTAGACCATGTTGGTTTATTCACATTAAACCACCATTATGAAATTTCAATAAGGTCCTTGACCTAATAGGTAATTACAAACAATCTCTTCACACTTTCATTCTAGTCTCTATATTCTTAGATATTTACGTATAGGTTCTGACTGGGTTACTACAATTTTACTTATCACTCCCTGAGTTAGTTCTTCCAATCAAAACTTTGAATATTTTTTTAAAACTATTTTAAAAATCAAGTAAAAGAAAAAAATACTTTTTATGGTTGATATCTACTACTGATTAATAAATACAACAACAACTAAGCCTTAATTTCATACTAGATGGGGTTGGATATATGAATTATTTGTCTCCATGTAGCTCTATCAAAGACAAAATCTGGATCAACAACTAATAAACGTAGTTCCTTAGATAGTATCTCTCTCCATATAATCTTCGGCCAACCTCTAGCCCTCTTTTTACCTTCTATTACTAAACTATCACATTTTCAAACCGGGGCATCCCTATGACGCATATGTCCAAACCATCTTAAACGTCCTTCCCTTATTTTATCTTCAATTGGTGCAAAATACACCTGTCGGATGTGTTCATTTCTAATCTTATCCAATCTTGTATGACCACACATCCTCATTTATGTCACATTCATCTTATGGATATGTTGAACTTTAGTTTACTTACGGCCTTTCGCTCTCATTATAGCATGGAGGTCTAAGCTGCCATTCTATAGAACTTTCCCTTCACCTTGTTAGGCATCTTCTTATCATATAACACACCCATGACACTTCTCCATTTCAACCATCATGTTTTAATTCTATGGGTTACATCTTCATCTATTATCTCATCATCCCAAAATGAAACTTATATACTTAAAATGGTTACACTTAAGCACTACCATCCTCCTAGTTTCACTTTCCCTCCATCTCTCCTACTTAGACTAAAATTACAATGCATATATTATGTCTTACTTCCACTTAACCTAAACCATCTACTTTCAAGAGTATTTCTTCGCAATTCTAACTTCTGATTAACTCCCTCCCTAGTCTCATCAACTAGAACAATATCATCTGCGAACAACATACACCATGGGATTTCATCTTGGATACAACTAGTTAACTCATCCATTACTAGAGTAAACAAGTATGGGCTCAAGGTCGATCCCTGATATAGACCCACTGTTATAGGAAACTCCTATGTATCTCCTCCCACTATTCTCACACTCATAACTGCTCCTTCGTACATATCCTTAACAACATTTATATATTTAACATGAATGTCTTTTTTCTCCAATACCCAAGAAAGGACTTCTCTCGGTACTCTCTCAGTACTCTATCATATGCTTTCTCCAAGTCAATGAAAACCATATGCAGATCCTTCCTCTTCTCTCTATAGATCTCCATCAAGCTCCTTAACAAAAAAAATTGCTTCAGTTGTAGATCTACCTGGCATAAAGCCAAATTGTTTCTCTAAGATCTTCATAATATCCCTAAGTCAATGTTCTATTACCATTTCCCAAAGTTTCATCGTGTGGCTCATTAACTTAATACCACGGTAATTGATACAATTTTGAATATCACCCTTATTCTTATATATAGGCACCATAATGCTCTTTCTCCAATCGTTTGGCATTTTTCCCTCTCTTAGAATAGAGTTGAAAAGTTTGGTTAGCCATGATACCCCTACGTCTCCAAAACACTTTCAAACTTCAATCAGGATACCATCCGGGCCATAGGGTTTCCCAGACTTTATCTTTTTCAATGTCTCCTTGATCTCACTAGGCCTGATTTTTCATGTGTAGATACGGTTCTTCTCTAACGCTGATGCATAAAAATCTATAAAGTTATCCTCATGACTTGCATTGAATAGGTGATCAAAGTAGCTTCTCCGTCTTTCCTCGATTTTCTTATCTCCTATCAAGACCTGTTGAGACTCATCCTTAATGCACTTTACTTGGTTCAGGTTTTTTGCTTTTTTATCTCTTAGCCGTGCTATCTTATATATTTATTTTCCCCCTTTCCGCATCCCCAACTTTTAATACAAATCGGCTAAAGATTTACCTCGAGCCTCGCTAACCACTTTCTTGACCTATGTTTTTTGCCCTTATAGTTCTCAAAGGTTTCCTTATCTTCAGTTGTGGGTAACTTCCTATACCAATATATTTTTCTCTTTAATAACCTTTTGTACCTCCTCATTCCAGCACCATGATTTCTGTGGTCGAGGTCTTAGTCCCTTAGAGACCCCTAGGACCTTGCTCCCTATCTTCTCAACACGATTCGTCATCTCCTTCCATAAGGTGTTTGCATCAGCTTCTATGTCTCTGACTCCCTTTTCCCATATTTTATTCTTAAACGCTAGCTAATTGGTTGGCCCCTTTTAGAGTCTACCATCTAATCCTACGTTGCCTAACCCTCCTTTCTTTTTTCACTATACCCTTGTTCTTCACATCCAACACCACTAACCTATGCTAGTCGGGTTGTTAGTGCTTCACCAGGTATAACCTTACAATCTTTACATATAAGCTTATCCCTTCTTCTTGTAACGACTAAGTCTATTTAACTATGGTTATCACCACTCTTTTAAGGTAATCAAGTGTGATTCCATTTTCTTAAAACAAGTGTTGGTCAATATTAAATCATGAGCCAAAGCAAAATCTAAGATAACTTTGCTAATGATTAATAAATAATTAAAAAAATTAAAAAGGTTATAAGCAAATTATGATTTTACTAATGGGGCTATAGTAAATTTATATTTAATTTATAAACAAAGAAAATATGAAATTAACCTACATTTTTATTTAATTTTTAATGATATGTATTTAAAAATTATTTATAATATATTAAAAATAAAACAAAATAATTATATTTTTAATAAAATAAAATATAAATATATCATAAACTAAAATTGAGTATATAATATATCTTTTGAGTTACTAAATTTGCCTTGAGAATATGACAAAAAATTTAATTGAAAAAAATATAATATATAAAAAGGTTAAAAATAGTCACTTTATATATATTATAACAAGAAAATTTAATAATTTATATCTAACCCCGGTTATAACCGGGTCAGTTTGGATTTTGGAGGCAAAATAAAATTTCCCGGAGGAATTTTTTTCTATAAGATATGGAAATGATTATTACGGGATTTTCTAAAGGAAGAATTCCTAAAAAATGAGTGTTTGGTCAGGTACAATAAAAATTCCATAGATAGACTTCAATTAAATATAAATATAAATACACATATCAAGCATTCTAGATCATGGATCACTTAACTCAGAGTAACGAACAACCTATCAAATTACAACACATACCATCAAATTTCAAGCAAAAATTAAATACATATTTTAAAGTTGAAGAACTCCACTAACAAATCCAAAAAAAACAAATCTTGCCGCAACAAGTATACAATCAAAACCATCATGACATGAGAAACAAAGCATGGAACAAAAAATCACAACTCATCCTACAAAGTCCTCAACTTTTTCAATAATCAAACTCATAATCAACATATTGACACAAATTTAACAAAAAACACGAAAAAGCCGAAGCTTTAGAACTCCACCGGTTCAAAAACCAATCTTTAAAGGATAGCCCTAAAACAACCTGATGCAGGGGCTCTGAGACAGATGATGCCAAGATTACATGATGATGGCGTTAAGATATCATAAGTTGGCGGATCAGCCCAAAAGCTGGAAGTAATCGTGATATTCTCGTGATTGGGACAATTTTGGGTGTGTTTCAGTCTGTTAGTCATAATTTTGGCTACAGATGTCAGAATCACGGATAAGACCCCAATCCAGAAAGCTTTTTTTGGAGCATGCATACCATGGTCACCCAACTACACGGTATGCATTGTTTTCAACCTCAAATTTTGTTATTTTTCCCTCTAGATCACTATTTTAGTTATTTTTTACTATTTTTGGTAAGAAGTCGTCCGCCAAATTATGAAGTAATTTGATACTGATTTGGTCTAGATTTCTGCCAGATTACTTATCTTATTTAGGATTTCAATTGGGCTTGATTTTCGGGATTTCATTATTTTTAGCAAAATACTGAAATAGTATACTTTTGTCTATACAGTCTGGTTTGTGGACTAATTTTTGGTGAACTTGATTTTCATAATGTTATTTTGAACCTCAGACATATTTTCTGTGTGTGGGGTGATCTTCTTGTGTTTTTCCTTGATTAATTTTCGGTTGTAACTAGCCTGCAGAATAATCGTTATTTTGGCCAACGTCACAACCCCAAAACAAGAACATTTTACCAAATATAGAGATCGAGGCACCTCTGAATGCGCTTTATAAGGAACTGCTCAATGCTGGATCTCCTTCTTGGGCATCAATTAAGCTAAGAAGGTAGCCTCATTGTGATGAAACAGGCTCTTCTTCTTCACCTTCTCCTCGGACAGCGTAGTGGTAGTCGTCGAAGGTGGAGACCAAGGAGAAGAAGGCATCACTCCACCACTCCAAGCTCTTCTTGGAAGAGTGAGTAGGAGAAAAGACTTAAAAACAAAGGGTGCTCTTCTGAAGGTAAATGACCAAGGATTAATCACGGGCTTGGGTGATATCTACTAAGGAATGGCTCGCAAAAAATGAAGGATTAAAAAAAAGCCCTGGGGTTTTTTTGCAAATTATTATGAAATTCAAGAATTCCATAGTTTTTTTTTTAAAACAAAAATTTTACCAAACAACCCATAATATCTTTTCCTATATAATGTTTGTGTCATTCCTAAGAAATACAAGGGCATCCAAATAGGTCCTAAAACAAAAAAAAAAAAGTTTAATCCAAGATTTAGCAAGAAAAATAAAAATAAAATATGGGTTATAGGATATTTTTGAAAATTAGTGATAAGAGAAAAACTATTTTAAAAAATTTCCGATTAATTTGCACATAATGGCTGGGAAAACCCTATATTTGCTGTCTCAAATAGGCATGAAAGAGCACCTAAAAAACCCACTTCTGGGCCTTACCCCAATAGGCCAATAAATACAAAGTACAGGGACACAGAGCAGTAATTGTCTCTAAACTCATGTTACCCTTGCATGACTTGAGTTTTGCCCAAATACAATTCTGTACATGCACCGGCCACGTGGTCAGTCTCCATGCAACCAAGTGAGTCATAACCCAACTCAGTGAACATCCTCCTGCCAATTGAAAATAATCCAAATGTTCATAAGCACCTCTCTCATCATTATAGTAATGATTATTGTTTATTGATAAATGATAATGATAATTATACTTTTCCAAATCCATTCCTTAAATTTTTTTCTGGTGCTCCTATGGCCTTTCTGCAAACCTTGGTGACATTGAGAAACAGATACCAAATATCAATTCAAATTGCAAGGGCGGATGTTGATCACCTTTAACATTGCTGAGTTTACAAGCTTATGAACATTTTAGTGATATCTTTGTAACAATATCAAGTCAAATTTATTCTAAAAAATTACTTGAAAGAATAGCAAAAATTTATTTGCAAATGAACAAAGTGAAGATCCATGCATGATAAATAAAGGGCATCAAAATTCCGCATCTTCTATCACTATTCATAGGATAGATATTTAAAATCAAATCAAATACACAAAAACCTTAACATGGAAACACATTACACTGCGTCTGAGTTTAAAGAATTTAGTCTAGAATCATTTTCAAATTTTCACTTGCAAGAAGCCCAAGCAATCTTGTTATAGGCTTAAAATTAGGAGATATTAATCATCATGATCAATAAGTTGTGTTATAAAATCAACAATGTTTATTACATGCATATCCATGAGACATTTCATATTAAACATTGAGGACATCTTTTTCCCCCGAAAATTATGAACAAACCCCTTTTTTTTGTTTGCCATGGATACTTCTTAAACCCTGATCGATCTCTTGAATTAGAGAATGTTTTACCAACTTTTCATGAGTTGTTTGACGATCATGTAATTTCATAAATATAGATAATAAGAGGGGGATCTGTTACAAAGTCAGACAGTGCATGCATATATAGAGAAAATCAACATCAATAATTACATGATCCTCACAAAAGGATTATCAAGTGTTTTAGCACAGAACATTTAAAAGAATAAGCTATTTCAGAAAGCAAGACAAAAATTTAGAATGCAATAATAAATCACTTGTTTAAGTATTTGCTTAATTGAGCTAAATTTTCAACAAATTGGTACTTAATCACAGTAAAATTCTGTGATAATGTGTAAACTTAATGAGAAAAACTAGCATGATGATCTGAGGAAATGAGAAGCAATGAAACCAAATATTGAAAATCATGTACATTTATAAACTTGTTAGCTATTAAATATTTGAGCCATATAAATAGAAAATTTTTCATTCTGCTATTATTGACTATCAAGCATACCATATTAAATATTGGCTATTACTATTATTATTATTTTTAATAAATGTGGACAAGTCACTAAAAGCACATTCGAAGCGTGGTTTGAACCCTCAACCTCTTCTTGTGAGAGGGAGTGGACTAATCAACTTTCCTTGTAAAAATTGGTTAAATATCGGCTATTATTGGCTATCAAATATTTGTTAACTACCTTGTACATAGACTTGTTTCCTGTTCTAAGATGAGATTTTTGCATTTTGCTATTATTGGATAACAAGTGCACCATATTAAATTGAACTTCTCTTATTACTTCAAATAGAATCCAGTGGTGAGAATAGCAAAGAATTAGTTCCCATGTTGACACATTTCTCAGCCTCTTAGCTACCAACAATTAGCTCAATTTACATCTGGCTTATTATTCTGCAATTAAATATGTCATACAAGTTTTTTGATTCATCGTTCCTATTTTGTTTAATATGACACATAGAACTAATAACAAATGATCGATTACCAAATGAATGCAAAAATATCCGCCTATTATGAGAAGTTCAATGTATTTAATTAACAGTTTCATAGAAATATACGTGCATTTACTAGGTAAATAATGTAGTACTAGGAATAGAAAAAAAAGAGTTTGCATAGACACACATACATAAACTCATATAAGATATTGTGTTTACTTGCACACATTTGGAAATGTGGTAGCATATGATATTCAAGAGTACAACATCATCCCAATTTTCAGTTGAAAAAAAGACACCTTATACCTATTACAACAGTGACACTAAAAATTGATTAGCATTATGATAAAAAAAAGGGAGATGTTTGTGATGTTGCAAAAATGTGTGTACAAGTTAAGTCAAGTCTTCTGTTGTGATTTACACTCTAAAACTGTTCCATTCAGTAGACTGAAAATGCCATAGAGAACCCCAATCAAGGCACGTTAATGCTAAAATGATCCAATTGTTCTACAAATAAAAGATAATCCAAGAACTTCAATAAAAAAATCTCAAAACATACTCATATCTTTACCAAATTCCATCTTTGGTTTTATTTCATACGCAATCACATATATAAATCAAAGGAACCTTAGACAATGTTCATTGTGGATTATTTGAACATCACT
This sequence comes from Dioscorea zingiberensis, assembly GCA_026586065.1. Taxonomy (NCBI): domain Eukaryota; kingdom Viridiplantae; phylum Streptophyta; class Magnoliopsida; order Dioscoreales; family Dioscoreaceae; genus Dioscorea; species Dioscorea zingiberensis. Next base: position 59,156,837 of record CM048820.1, on the reverse strand, counting down.
AGCTATATCAAAGAGAGAGTCTTAACATTAAAAGACAAAAATCCAAACATTAACATGTATGAGGTGATTGGAGTATCATAATGCATGTGGGTTGAACTAAACATCTTTCATAAAAATAGCCATAAAGATCAAAGTAACAGAAGTTCTTTCATCGATCACTAGAACATATATAATTCCATCATTCTCCGAGTGAACCATGCAAAACAGTAGTCCTAAAGTTGCAATGTAATGCAAGCACAAACATTTATCTAAGAGTACTGAAAATAAATTCCATACTTTCAATATTGCCTGGAAGATTTCTAAGCATTAACAGCAAAATAGAAATCACTGACAAAAGATTAAAGGGAGATGAAAAAGGCCTGTTGGTTTGTTATAATATAAGTTTATAACTTACATTACTTATCCAAAACAAGTTGAAATATGCATTAGCTGAACATATATAGTTCTCCATCCAAAAAGTACAGAAGAATATTTTAATTCTTTAATCCTGTAGCAATTAATGCTGCAAAGAAGAATGGGGGGAACCAAACGTGACAAAATACTGTGAGAGGAAGACATTCCGTTTACCAAAAAAAAAAAAAAAAGAAAGAAAGAAAGAAGAAGAAAGAATTTCAAGCTTGATAAGTTATAGAGGACAAGAAGGCGGGCATTAAGCAACATAGAAACCACAAAAAAGGAAAAGGTGAAAGGAAGACCAGAACAAAAGATCAAAAGAGAGGTCAGAAATGGAAACAGAAACAAACTATTTGGGTCTAGCTAGCATCATGTACATGCCATGCCTAAAGGCTTTCCCAATGAGAAACTGTTTTGATCCCAAGAGATCAAGAAAAGGAAAAAAGGAAACAACCAAAAAGTAGATTACAGAGAGAACCCTGATTCAGTAGGTAAAAATACCTATCCATGAAGGACTTCGAGTGGTCACACTCAGTGTTGCATTCATGCAAGACAATGAATTTATTTGTGCGACAGCTGCATCATCTCTTTGTGCTTCAAAGATAATAATAATAATAATAATAATAATAATAATCAATGAAGCTACAAGGATGGACATGTATGTTGCATGGAAACCATGAGAGAGAATGAATTAAAATAAAAGAAATAAAGATGATGCACTAAAGAGGCTGTTGGAGAGGATGAGACAGCTCATTGGCCTCACCAGTATATGCAATTTCCCATATCCAGACAAAAGGCTCAATAGGAGAGGCAAAGAAGAATACAATGGAAGGCAATAGATGGGACTAGTGGCGAGGGTGCCCCACCCAGGCCTTCTGTAAATGGGATGATACCCACTGCCATTGGTAGCAGTAGAAGTAATTAGCTGAAAATACAGGGAGAAAGTTGCTGCAAAGGAATATATATAGAACCCCCCAAAAAAAGGTACTTAATAAATGCTTGTTTATATTATATATAGCAATAGAAACAAAAGGAGTTACAGGCAAGGGAAGTAAGAAGATCGACCTGCAAATCTACTCCCATTCATAGCTTACTTAGATTCTCCTTGTCTGCTCTTCTTCAAATCTCCCAAAACGCAGTTGCAGGCTCAAATATCCACAACTCAGACAACAAAAGTAAGGAACAAGAGAATATGAAGGAAACAAGTAATAAAAAGGATAAATAAAAAAATAAAAATAAAAAACTTAACAATCTCTGATTGTAGATTGACATTAACCTCATAAGAAAAGCAACATGTAGAGCTACAAAACTACATATAATTAAACATCCAATGACAACAGGAGGAAATAGTTGAAAGAATTCAAAGAAGTTGAACTCATCACCTCCACCAATTCCATTCTGACTATAGATCAATAGATCGAACCTGTTCTCCTTTGCTTTTCCGCTGCCTTAATTTGACTCAGCGTGCCTGCCTGCTATAACTGCTATAAGATAAGTAGAGAGACGGGGAAGAGAGAGACAGAGAGGAAGGTGTAGTAGTAGCAGCAGAAGCAGGAGCTAGCAGCAGTAGTTATTGATGGAGCGCTTACAAGATAATAATAATAAGAGTAACTATGGGAAGTCATGAGGAGAATACATGGATGATGGGCCGATGCCACCACTCCCTTGAGATCTATTGCTTCTAGTGTCTTCCTCGCTCCCATCGTTCATCTTGCACCTATATTGAGCTGCAGCGGCGGCAGCCATTCCAAGATTCAGGTACACCATTCTTGAATCCAAACTAAGGTTCACCATGCTACTGCTATTGGCGTTGCAATCGCTGGGCTCCGGATTCAGCTGGTGATACATACCCGTGTTGTTGGGATTATTCGCGCCGCCATTACTAGCAGCCGCTGCTGCAGCACTGGCCTCCTCCCGCGAGAGGACCATGGCAGCGGACTGGACGAGCTCGAGACATAGCCGGAGTTTGTTCGGCTCGATGTGGAGTCAAGCCGGGGACGGCGCCCTTGAAGAGGAAGTCGGATGTGAGGCTCCGGAGGATGTCGAGTGGGGTGACGCCGTCGACGGTGCGGATGTTGGGGTCGGCGTGGTGGTCGAGAAGGACAGCGACCATGTCCGGGCAGACCATCTCTGCGGCCATGTGAAGCGGGGTTTTGCCGGCGGGACCGGCAGGGCAGTTGACGTCGGCAGCGCCGAGCTCGAGCAGTGCCTTGACGACCTCGCGGCTGCAGTTCCCGACGGCGTAGTGGAGAGCGAGGGCGGCGGCGTCGAGGTTGAGCCCCTCGCCCATGACCATGAGTTTGACGAGCTCGACGTCGGAGGAGTCGAGAGCGCGGCGCATGCGGCGGATCTTGTGGTGGTCCTCGAGCTCGCTCGATGACGGGCCGACGACGTCGATGGTGTGGGGATGAGACATGAAGGAGGAGGTGCGGCGGGCAAGGGAGGACTTGATCCTGAGCTCTTCGATCTTGGCGACGACATCGATGGGGAGGTGCTTGGCGAGGACTTCAGGAGGGAGGCCGGACTTGGCGACGAGATGGGAGCATGTAGTCCAGAGCTGGTGCATGTCCTGCTTGCGTGATGCCATGAGGACCTTCATCACGTCCTCAATGGAAGCCTTTTCAACCATGCTCGCTAGCTGCTTCTGCAGTGCAGTCATGGGAACCACCAATGATCGACACACTACACTGATACCACATCTCAACTAATAATAACAAGAGGGGAAACAAAATCTTTGCTGGTGGGTTGGATTTTTATTTTTATTTTTCGTTTTTTGTTTCTTGCATAAAATATAGCACAAATGAAATGAGGGTGGGGTGTGATTGGGCTGTTAGGGAAAGGCGGCCTGCCCCCTTTTCTAGAATTGAGAGCTGGTGCATGTAATGTAATCCTAAAAAATAGATGGAAACCAAACCAAAACCCTAACTAGTCAAAGGCTGTGGATGCTTGGTTTGTTGCATTTATTCATGGGAGAAACTCAATTTTGAATCGAAATTGAATTGAAAGGGAATAATTAGGGGGAGACCTGAGTGAGCAAGACGAGTTGCTCGACGCCGAAGATGCGGGATGCGGAGAGGGTGTCGAGAGCGAGGTCGACGGCGGCGGTGCAATGGGTGTGCCAGCAGCCACGGTCGGGGCAGTTGGGCCGTGGTTCGTGCTTCTGAGGGATGATCGAGACCTGGCCGCTGTACAAGAACTGGAGCACCAGCATGAAGACCTCGAAGCTGACGGAGTGGACTGGAATGACGACGCCCCCAGAAGGCGCGGCTCCGGAGCCGCGTGGAGAGGCGGAGCGGGACGCGCGGTGGTCGAGAAGCTGCGGACCCGGCGGGGACTCTGGCCCGCAGAAGAACTTGCGAAAGAAGAGGCTGCGCGCAGCGAGGATGCAGCGGTGGGCGTGGACGAGGCGGCCCTCGACGCTGAAGCTCACGTCGCTGAAGGCCTGACCGTTGATGAGGAGGTTGAGGTAGTCCAGTGACATGGATCTCAGCGTCTCCTCCTGTGCACTCATCGTCAATGCAAGCGATTTGTAGGGTTTTGGCAGCGAATTGAGAAAGAAGAACACTTTATATTTTTTCTTGTTTGTTTGGGGGTTCTCACTTCTCACTTCTCGCTTCTCACTTCTGAGATTGAGAGGTAGAGCAGCAGCAGCGAAGGGTGGTGTTTCTTCCCATCATCACTGGTTGGTTCTGAAGAGCCGATGCTTTCATTGTTGTAGGCCTACACAATGGATTAGGGCTTAGATATTTTTTCTTTTCTTTTCCTTTCTTTTTTTTTTTTCTTTTCTTTTCAGGGAGGAGAATAGTAGGGTTGAAAGTGAGTGAGAGGGATATAGAGAGAGAGAAAGAGAAGAGGGGGGAGCAATATGGGTGGCTGTGCTGGGCGGCTGGGGTATATTTAAAATAATGGTCTGAGATCAAAAGGGCAACTTGGATGCAAGTTTTCCACTGTTCAGAATATCCCTTGTTGGGGGCTCAATTACAGCATTAGCACTCTCATATGTAACAAGTTATTGACTGACTGAACTTTTGAGTTGATGGACATGGCCTCAATTAGTCCCATTCATTCATCCATTCAATTCTTTGTTTTCCCAGTTTATCAAACACTCAATCATGATAAAAGAAGGCCAAACAACCCATTCAATCCTCCATTGTCAATACCCTAGCTATAAACACAGTTGGTCAATTTATGCCCACTCGATCCCCACACCTCCATTCAATATATATATATATATATATATGTGTGTGTGTGTATGTGGGGTACTCTCTCTTATAATTGATTGGGTGATTTCTCAAATAAACTTTCAATTGCCTGATGGTTAAAAGAGATGGTTAAAAAAAAAAAATTTAAAAAAAAAACAGTAATCAATGACAATTACTTTTCACGTATTTTTGTCATTGGTCACAGCGAGCGGGAGTAAAGGCGAAGAGGTAAAACTAAAGAGAGTGAAAGCAAAGGAAAAGACTGATGAGTCTTATGGCATCGTGTTCCGCGTCCAGCCCGATCGATGGCTTTTCAATGTCCACTCCCAGTTCTAGGGCCTCGCGCCCAAGCCAAACAACTCCTCCACCCCCCCATGACCCATCCATGCACGCTCCAGTGCGCCCGCGTCCGCGCGTGCGACCCAGTCCCTCGCATGTGTCAACCGGTACAAACAACAACATGCACTTGAACACACCACACACACACACACACACAGATATA
>CM048820.1:58973752-59151640 GCA_026586065.1 Dioscorea zingiberensis | reverse complement strand
ATGGAGTCTATGGAAGAAGAAGATAAAATTGAATTTCAAATATTTGCAGTAATTGTGTTAGCATATCAAAGTAATGTTCACTTAGGACACCACGAGAGGAGACATCAATGCCTAAGCTGGCATGATGTATGTCAAAAGGAATTCCCTTCATGGTCATCAGGGGAGTTTGTTATGAGAGATTTCGGGGATAAGAGTGCGACGTGTTTTCGTGAAGCTTGTGTGATACATTCAAAAATAGAGGTTGATTTGCGTGATGGCAAGAAGGTGAGTATGAAGGAAGGTGTGGCTTGATGTTTATGTAAAATTTCTTTTGCCCATAATTCTAAAACATCGGGGACATTCTTTGGTCAATTTCAACCTTCAACCTACATGGATTTATAAAATTGTTTAGGAGGTGTCTTGACACGCTTGTAGCTTGGGAAATGAACTTATTGAACCACAACGCATCGTGGAGTCCCATTCACACATCCAAGGTAACCCAAAATATTTTCCATACTTTAAGGTTTGTATAGTTTCATTGAATCACAATATGTTCAAAGTATTACTAATTTAAAAATATTTGGAAGCCTTTGTTATGTAACAATTTATTTTAGGATTACCTTGGAGCCATAGACAAGACACACCGCGATTTGACTAGGCACCAGCATCTAAGCAATGCAAGGGTGTATTGAGGAAAGAAAAAGCGACCATCGTATGTGAGAAATGTGATGGAGTGCATGCAATTGATATGTTATTACATTCACATTTGTAGCCTTACATTTGGATAAAGGAGTGTACTACTAATGATGCAAAAGTGTTAAATTGAAGGCTGTGATGATGAAGCGAGACTTTAGGATTCCTAAAGGCAGTTAAAAGGTATAAGCACGCTAACTCATTAATAATCATATAAGTTTTTATCGTTGGATTTAATATATGTTAATAGGTTTAAGGTTTAATTGTAAAGCGGTCTGAGATTCTACCTCGTTAACTGCACAGGCTACCCAAATAGACTTGGATTTTCCTATAGCACCATATCGATCTCGTGCTACCATTTGCAATATTTTTAAATAGACAAAGGTAAGACTAGTGAAGGCAAGGAAGAGCTCTTGATTTTAGGCACTCTTCTTGTCAAAACATAATTGTGAGTACTTTGCTGCAAGGGGTCTTGAAGGCAAAAGTTTTCAATATTAAAAGTGATGCCTAATTACCGGTTAGGAGACAAAGATTAATTTTTGTCGCATGTTACACCCTTCACAACTTTATTAAGAAGGGTAGCACTTTGAGATGGACAATATGATTCCAATGCATAGTGCGATTACGTAGTCCATGAACATGCCACTAGCGAAAATGTAGGTGACAATCGCTTTGATGGGAATATTGATCAACCCTTACTGTGTGCTTTCGCCCTTGAAAGTCGCAGGGTCTCTCAAATAGTAAAAGTACTTTACAGCCGGTGCTGCCCGCTTGTTCGACGCAACTATATGCTTGCACGTGTTCTATCCTAAAATGTGTTTTTATAAAATCCAGTTCAGAGTTTAGTTGCAGGCTGAAATGCCTTCGGGAACAACTGCCAAATATTACTTAATGTCACATTTGACTCTTTTCGCTCCAGGATTGTCCGATTTCCACACTTATTTTTGTCTTGAAAGTGCTGTTTTCCTATTCAATCAACACAAAGTACACAACAAAGCTTATAAAAATAGAGAAATCCATGTGAAAGAAGACAAGCAAAAGTGCATTATGTAAATGTAGTATGAAAATATTTATAATCATGTATTTATCAAACCCATTACATATTGATCGAGAATTAGAACACTTGCGGTGATGGTGAGAATTGTGATTGATGACAACATAAATTTATAACTAAAAAATCTTCTATGAACTTTTAGTATTGAGATTCACAGTTTTATGTTGGTTTATAATTCTATTTAGTGATTTTATTATAATTTTTATAATAGAAAAAAAATTTACTAAATACGTATTTGATAAAATCATTGAAAAATCTTTATACGCAGTTTTATAACAAAGCTAAGCAAGCTTTTTCATTTTTTTTTGAATTACTTTGAAAATACAACAAAAATCATTTTTGTTTTTATGTTTTCCTTTAATTTTTCAAGTATGAAAAATGAAAAACAAACCAAATATCTTCATAGTATTTCGTACTGATCCCCTAAGAGGACTTCCTGGAGGGTCATCTCCTCTTTGTGAGAAAGCCAGGTTTCCGAGTTTAAGATTGTTTACATACTTTGCATCTTTAGTTTTTGATTGTCAATCTAAGAAAATAATTGAAAATTATTATAAGGATATGATGCACAAAGCAACCACAATTTGCTATGGGAGGAGTTCTTTTTGGGCAAAACATTCACTTTACCTGTTTGTTCTGTGTGATATAGCGAGCAGAAGTTAAGGTCCAGCCTCCTAAAGTCCCTTTCAAATTACAGTTTTTATTATTTTTCAATTTTTTTTAATAATTTAAATTTTAAATGGTTTCAATATTCGATTTTATTTACGAGTGTTGCAGTGTTTTTCAATGGTTTTGATATCCAGGTTTTACAAACAACTTATTAGATATATTTTCTTAGAAAATTGATTGGCTTGGACATTGATTTTTGAGATAAAAAATATACATTTGTCCCCTATAATTAAAGCGTTTAAGCAGAAAACTAAACCGGTTCTTGAAAAGGTTTTTAAATAAGTTTCATAAAATGATCATTTACAAAAGAAAATAGCAGCATTTTTTTTATTTTTCCGCCTGATTTGATGAGACATGGCATTTACATGCATTTTACATATTTTGGAAATAAATCTAAATCCTAGATTTCCAGATTATGTCCGGATTTAATTTAGAAATCATCTATCTAAGATATATTCAAATATATTAAATTTTTAAGAAATTTCTTTAATTAAATATTAATTTTGAAAACTTGATATTTTTAGAATTTTTTGTAACCAACAAACACTACCTTAATTTGTACTTTGTATCCTCAAAAACACGTGACACACTGCAATAATGGTTCCATCCACCGATACAATGACAACAAAATTCGACTTAAGTCCAATCCCAAACATAAAATATTACTTTTATATATATATATATATATATATATATATATATATATATATATATATATGCCGTCATAAGATACGATTGAATTTTAACATTTACTGTCTGAGAATAAAAGTTAACCTGCATTTTATTTTGGCACAGGTATGTTTGAAGGATTTTCAATGTATGAATAAGAAGATCATCAAATGAAATTAATATAATATAATACATTTTAAATATAATTTGGTGGTAGCCAATTTTGGAAGGCTCCGTATGTTTTTTTTAAAAACTTTTTTATTTCTTATTTATTTATTTATTTATTCTTTTTTTTTAATTATTTTTATATCTTGAACACCTAACTACCAACCATTGTCACTATAAGAAACTTAATAATAATATAATAGAGACAATGAACAAATTCCGTTATCAGCTGCATTTTTAATTAGTTTTAATTTTGATTCGGTGCAATTTGATTTTTTTTAATTTTTAATGCTGTAACTTATTTGGGTGCAGCCAGAGCCAATTATAAAATTGTTGTCATTGTGAAACTTGGAGGTCATTAGGTGGTTACAAGTCGTGAAAATAGTATAAGCTCTTTGCGTAAAAGAAGTATAGGTAAGGAAGCTACGCATCCTGATATACTAGAAGTGGATTACGATCCTTACTTCGGACCCCACGCCTATGTCACGGGAGCTTTGTTTTTCTGTCACCTATGTCCCACTTTTTCCTTTTTAATGTAACTTATATTATAAATTGTCTTAGATGATTTTCCAATTAAAGTAGTTGTATGAAAATTTACTTCCATTTTTTTTCCCAATCCTATTAAATTCGTCGACGCTGTTACTTACTGATTTACATGATAAACAATATGTTTGTACCACGAAACTAATCCAGATCACATTGTAGTACTATCTCCTCTATTATGCTCTGATTTGATGTAACTGTCATACAACCAAAAGAGTAGAAACTACCGATAATACAAACCGTAGCGAAATGAAGCTTAGCCTCGACAAGAGAAGCACAGGAGCAACAATCACCTAGATTGGACTTTGAAGAAGACGAGGAGTAGCCACAAACAAGACAATAGGTTATTGGGAACACAATGACAATACTTTGACTCGATGTAACCAATGATAGAACCCTATGGTTCATCTACGAACCAATTGTTGTACAAAAAGGTTTCACCATGAATTCTAGCACATGTCTTGCATTGCATGTAAATGTTTAATACTCCTCCTTGCAATGTCCCTCATTACACCAACAAAAAATTAAAATGTCGAAGGTTGAGTCTTCCCGTTCTTATCAAACTGTTTGAAATAAATTTTGTAGACTCCATGACTTCTCTCGTTGCCAGAAATGTTATAGCAAGACAGTTGGGCGGATGTGATGAGAAATTGCATTTCATGTAAATGTTATGTGACAACATAAAAACTGGGGTAAAAATCTTGAGAGGTCACCAAACTATACCCATATTTCACTTTAGATACTAAACTTCAATTTGTATCTTTTTGATCACCCTACGTCTATTTGATTTCAATTGGTGGAAATATGCAGGAGAAGCAGATGATAATTATCCGATGTTGTCATTTGGATTATGGCGTGGAGGTATTGAAATCTAACTAATTAAACAACATTTGAACCTTGATTTGAATTTTATTACGCTTTTGACCTTATTGAAATCCGGTTCAAATGTTGTTTTTTCAAATTTTGTTCAATTAGCTAGGATTTATGTAAATTAGGATTTCAATATCCTCCACATGTGGTCACTGGTGATAATTATCACCGATTTCTTTCGGGTACTCTCCCGCTGAAATCAAATAGAAGTAGGGTGACCAAAAAGATACAAATTGAAGTTTGGTATCCAAAGTCAAATATGGTCATAGTTCGGTGACCTCTCAAGATTTTTGGTCACAACTTTGTGTCCCCAAAAAATGTGATGCTATGCAATAATGATTCCACCAACCCACATAACCGCTACCAAACCTATAATTAAATTCATATTAGATAATAAACTATTGGTCTTTGATACTATTTGTTTTTTTTTTGGTCCTTGAGAGATGTGTAGGGGCTTAGTGTAATAGTATTTTGGGTGTATGTATTTTAGGTGAAAAACAATACCAAATAGTGCCACAAACTAATAAATAATTACCTCAATTAATATTACTTTTATAAAAAAATAAAATTCAATTATTACTCACAAACTTATTTCCGCACATTTTATGAATTATGATATTGTATGGATGACTTGCACTTCTTTTAACGCCAAACCCCTTAATTAATTAATTCCTTTTTCTTTTTCTATTGATGTTTTTTGTGATTAAATTTTTTTAATATATATGATATGGGTAAAAATAGTCACCTACTCGGATGCTTGACACGTGGCACATCCAAGGCCGACCTGACCCAATAAAGGCCGACTCAGTAGTGTCCTCCAAGGCCTAGCCGACCCAATGGTGTCCTCCAAATCCGAGCCGACTGAATAGTGTGCTCCAAATCCTACCCGACCGAATGGTGTCCTCCAAATCCGAGCCGACAGAATTGTGTGCTCCTAATCTGACCTGACCGAATGATGTGCTCCAAGGCCGACCCGACCCAATAAAGGCCGACTCAATAGTGTCCTCCAAGGCCTAGCCGACCCAATGGTGTGCTCCAAGGCCAATCCGACCCAATGGTGTCCTCCAAATCCGAGCCGATTGAATGGTGTGCTCCAAATCCGACCCGACCGAATGGTGTCCTCCAAATCCGAGCCGACTGAACGGTGTGCTCCAAATCCGACCAGACCGAACGGTGTGCTCCAAGCTTAATTCGACCCAATGGTAGGGAACAAAACCCGATGAGATAAGAAGATCAGAGAGGAACAGAACCCGGTGAGATAAGAAAATCAGAGAGGAACAGAACCCTATGAGATAAGAAAATCAGAGAGGAACAGAACCCGATGAGATAAGGAGATAATATAGGTACAAGCACAAGACCCAAGGAAATAAGGAGATAAGAAGATAGGGGGGGTGGTCTGACACAAGGGGTGGGGGGGAGGCTCTTAACCATGAAGCTATGCCCTTATATAAAGGAAGGGAGGCCTTTTTGGGAGGCGAGAGAGGAGCAAGAGAAAAAGGCAACATTGGTAGCTTCCCCATGTCTCCAAGCCCTCCAATAGGCCATGAAAGGCTTTCCACCTCCAAGAAAGACCCTCCAACACCATGAGAGCTTCTCAATCTTGATGAGTGCTTCAAGGCATTTTTCATGGTGTCATTCATGACCAAGTACATGCTCATCTCCAAATAGCTTCAAGTGAGTTCCAAGGATGAAGAAGATGAGGGTCCGACCAAGCTCTTTGACCAACCCTCTCCAAGGCCATCAAGATTCTACAAGACTTTCAAGCCTTCTCCAAAGCTCCAAGGTAGCTCTTCGTTAAACCCATAAAAAGCTCTCTTCTGCCATCTACAAGGCACAGTCGGAGGCCTAGTCATTTTGAGGCTGAGGCCAACCAGCAAAGCCGAAGGTGACTCATTTCAAGGCCGTGAGGTGACCAACTTCAAAGCCGAGCCAAACCGAGCACCTTCATGCAGAGAGATACTTATAATCAACCGTTATATAGTGGATTTGCTCAGTTGGAGCCCTCAGTGGTTTTCCACGATTTATGGGGTTTTCCATTATGTAAATTGGCGTATGCTTTACTTCGTCACCTCAATCCTTATCTCTCCTTCTATGATCTAGTCCCTTAAATGTAAATTCAACAATTGATCTGAGATTGGTGTCGATCCCTAGGCGACACTGATTTTAGCCGCACCAATATATTTATTGAACTCCTAACTACCTACAACTGTCCTTAAAACTTATTAATTTTATATGAAGAGATCAAAAATAATTATAACATTTTTTATTAGTTTTAAAATTGATTTTATGATTTGAATTTTTTTTACTTTTAATGTCACTTATTTTATGTTAGAGCTAAAATTGGATTGAGGACCGAATTTATATTTGTTGGGAGGCTATCCTAGTGAGAAATCCAAGCAAGAGAGAAGAGAAACCGGATTTACGTGGAAAAACCCCTAATCGGCGGGGAAAAAACCATAGAAGAGAAAGATCTCACTATGAATCATCAAATAGTACAAGAAATCTTACAAAAATTCCACAAATGGAAGCGAGGGAATAGAAAAGAGTAGATCCTGTTTCCAAATGGGCGAGCTTATTTGCTTGGATTCAGTTAATGCGAGATAGGCTGTGATACTTGCCTTTTATAGGCATGGGTTGAGTGCTAAACACCCTCCTCAATTTAGTCACATGTTTGCGGTATCGGTCAATGGCCTACCTGCTAATATACCCGTGAAGTATCGAAATTGTCTCCCGGTATAACTCTTCTAGAAGGCGGGATATGCGTAGTTGTACTTCTTCTAGAAGGGCAAGGATCGATATGGATAGTCATCGGTTCAGCATATCTTTTCACAGTTGACCACGTCTTTGGTTTTGGTGAAGTTCTTCCCGATCAGATGAGTTTACTTAGCATTCCGATATATCATTTATTAGCATATCGAATCGGCAAGTCACTTGTAGTGTGCCTTCGGATCGGGTAAGTAATCCATATCGGAGCGGTTCCTTGTAGTATGATTGAGATTACATTTTGTGGCTTTGACATGTGGCTTGTTTAGATGAATGCCACGTGTTCCATTACTTTCATCCCTATCATTTTACATACCATTTAAAATGATTTTTTCTAATTAAAACAGTTGTATTTAATTTACTTTCATCCACGTTGTTCCTTCTTTATTTACCGACCCTACATAGCAACTGTTGCTTAAAATTATTATTATTATTATTATTGTGTGTGTGTATTATTATTATTGTGTATTATTATTATTATTATTATTATTATTTATGATGGGGAGAAAGATCGTAAGGCAGCGTGGAATATATCAAGCGTCCACGTGTCGATGTATAATGAGACGTCATTAAGCTAAGAATGGGGTGGCATATGCTCGGATCGACCCGCGTTGTGATAGCCGTCTTTCATCATATCGGATCAGTCAAAGAAAGAATGGATCAAATCAAGCCAGGATGGAACCGCAACGCCGGAGCGGATCGAGAAATAACCCTCCGTTCAGATTTGTATACCGGAGGAAGCATTCTTCATCGCTCTGCGTTTCAAATACACACTTTCGGCTTATCGGCACAATTTGGAAATCTTCTAGAAGGCTAACAAGCTGAACACTTAGGTGGACTAATTCAATAAAAAACGCATTAGCCGAAAATATAAGCTTCTTCTCCAAACTCACCTAGAACTATAAAGGCCAAGACCCACCTTTCATTTGAGGGAAGACATTAGAGGCAGTGGCTTCTGCTTACCTGAGAAGCTGATACACTTTTTTCCATTTTCCACTTGTAAATGGCTTTCCTGGCCAAATCAATGAGAATTCCTCTTCTTCCTCATTGGTTTTCCCGAATAAGGGTTTTCACATTCACATCTTTGTTTCTACTTCTTGGTGATTGATCTATTCTTTGCTTTCTATCTGCTCGAATCCCAACTAATCGAACAAATTATTTAGATTGATTTGGAATTGGGATTGATCTTGAGGCAATCTCTATTTTCATAGTCAACAGTTTGGCGCTATCTATGGGGAGGCGAGCGAAAAGTCTATGGCAACTACAATGAGAAAGTCGAAGAGATTTCAATCTCAAGAAGAGAAGGGAGGAGCCCCGGTTGCCTCTCTTTTGCAAGATGATCAAGTTCCTGAGAATATCCCTGCTGTTTTGGAAGGGGTGGAGGTACCTCAGAAGGACAAAGGAGTCACTGATGAAAATCCCCAAATTATAGCAATGGCATGGGAGATCGAAGAGTTGAAACGTGCCCTGCTGAATGTACAACGACATGTTTCAGAGACTACAGTGCCACGTGATGCACCACCCTTGAGGGTCGAAAGGGACGGATCGGCAAACCGTCCTCCCAAACATAGAGCAACACATTCTCAAAGGAGGAATGGGAGTCCGGGTCCTCCTCCGGAAGTTCTGATCCGTATCATCCGCATCGGATCCATGATACTCAAGATCAGGGGAGAGATAGGAGGGAAAGGAGAGCCACTATCTCCCCAGCCCAGCGTGTTACAAGGAGAGGGGCATATTCACCAGAAAATCACCCAAACAGGCACAAATCTATTTCAGATCGGCGTATATCATCCCCTACACGATCGCCCCGGCGATATTCGCCAAGATACCGCTCTCCTCACCGGCATTCACCATATCGGCGTCATCACTCTCCACGGCGATATCTCACTGAGAAGGAGAGAGTCCTTCAGCTAGTACCACAACCCACTTCACCATTCATCAGAGAGATATGGGAGGTTCCATTCCCAGACCAGTTTAAACCGCCAAACATTCAAAAATTTGATGGTTCATCGGACACGCTTGAACATCTTGAGCGGTATTCCGATGAGATGGCGATCAACAAGACTTGAAGAACATGATGTGTAAAACTTTCCGTGAACATTGTGAGACATTGTTCGTGATTGGTTCCGAAGCATTCCTCCACAGGAACCGTATATAGTTTCCGACTAACTCTCGACCTTTTTCGCTTTATCGCCTTCGCTAGTAATAAATAGCGATTGAAGAAGAATCGAACATCGCCAAGGTTATAAGCGCGTCAGCCAGAGAATTTGTGTGTGACTACATCCATTAAACTTTAGCAGGGATATCAACAGGATGACGGGACCGCCAGTTCCATCATGGTGGTAGGAAGCTGTGATTAGAGGATTAAATGAAGGATCATTTAAAGACTCTCCCTTACTTTCGAGATGTCCCTCGGGATATATCCGAGTTCTTCTGATTAGTAAGAAATATATGGCCGCGGAAGAGATGAAGGCCAGATGGGAGGAAGAATATCTTCTCAAGATGGAGGAACTCCGGAGCAGAGAACCCCCGAGAAGGGAATACAAAGATCCTAAGCAGGGTCACTTGAAAGAAGATAGGCCTCGAAGAGAAGGCGCTTGGGATCAAGGCAAACCGGTGCGACCTGATGATAGGAGACCACCTCATCGACAACGGTATGATCCGGAGAGATTGGCGAGATATCACAATTATTCAGTCCTGAATACCTCCAGGGAGGATATCTTGCGACAGGTTCAGGACCAGAAAATCCTGAAACCACCTTAGCCGATGAAAGATAATCCTAAAAGGAAGAAGAGCAAGAAATTTTGCAAATACCATCAGGATAAAGGGCATTCAACCGATAAGTGCGTCCATCTGAAGGACACGATAGAAAATCTCATTCGTGAGGGGAAGCTTAATCAATTCCTGCAGAAGGAACAGAAGCCTGAAGATTCCTCTTCTGCTCCACCACTTCTTGTAAGTGATACTCACCTTACAATGATCGCAGGAGGACCAGGATATGGGGGAGAAAGGTCCACTTCTAGGAAGAACTACATCAAAATGGTGGGAGCAGTGCAAAATATCCTGCCACAAAAGAGGCCCCGCTCTTCCATGGAAATTTGCTTCTCTGATAAAGACTTGGAGGGTGTCCATCACCCCCATGATGACGCGCTGGTGATAACTGCGAAGATCGGGATCTTCTGATTGGCGGGTCTTAGTGGACACCGGAAGCTCTGTAGGCATTATTTTCTCTTCCGCGTTGATCGAATGAAGATACCGTCGAGAATTTGAAGCCGGTGAAATCCCCTCTCATCAGTTCAGCGGAAGTCCACTCAACGAGACGGTATGATATCTCTCCCCTATCCCTTGGCGCGGCTCCTCGAATCACCGCTGCTGTGAACATTAACTTTCTTATTGTTACGTTGTCCGTTGAGCTCTGATGCGATAATATGGAGGCCATCTATCAATTTGATGGGAGCAATCCCCTGGCCCGTACCATATGATGATGGAATTCCCAGCGTCGAATTGTTCTTTGGGAGGTGAAGGGTAATCAGTTGGCTTCCGAAAATGCTTTATACTACTATGCTTAATGATGCAGGGGAAAGGGAGCAGCGATGTGGGAGAAGTATTTGGTTGTTGGAAAAGAAATCATGGGGGAAGATGAAGAAAGAGAGAAGCGGAGGACGATACCTGTCGAGGAGCTGATAGCCTATCCGTTAAAGGAGGAACAACCCGAGCGAACTGTACAATTGGGGGCGGAATTAGAGGCGTGGTCGAGGCGTTGAGATCTTGGACCTACTCAAGAACAATTACGGCGTGTTACTTTGGATGGTGAAGAAATGCGGGGTACCTTGTGAAGTTATTGAACACCATCTCAAGCGTCAGCACGGGTACAAGCCCGGTCGATGCGAGAAGCGAAGGAGTTTTGCCAGGGCAGTCTACTGAACTGCAGTAGAAGAGGATGTTGACAAGTTAATGAAAGCCAATTTTATCAGGGAGGTGAATTACCCCGATTGGTTGTCGAACGTAGTACTTGTAAAGAAGTCAGCAGTTTGAAAAGTAGGCGTATGTGTGTAGACTTTCTTACGATCTTAATAAAGCTTGCCCCAAAGATTGCTACCTTGCCTCCACATTGATAATTTGGTAGATTCCACATCGGGATATCAAATGCCGGCTTCTTAGAGCGCCTTCTCTGGGTATAATCAAATTGAATGGCGAATCCGAAGAAGAAAACTTCTTTTTATCAATCGGCTGAGGACTTATTGCTATAAAGTTATGCCTTTTTGGCTTAAAAAATGCAGGCGCCACATTCCAAAGACTAGTAAACAAAGTTTTTAAAAACCAGATCGGAAGAAACGTAGAAGCATATGTGCATGATATACTGGTGAAGAGTGATAATGCTAAGCAACATACACTTGATCTCCAAGAAACCTTCAATGCCCTTCGGAAATATGGAATGAGCCTCAATCCCAACAAATGTGCATTTGGTGTCCGATCACAGGAAGTTCCTTGGATTCATGCTAACTTCAACGAGGCATAGAAGCAAACCACGAGGAAAATCTAGGCGATTACGGAAATGAGGTCTCCAAAACCATCAAAGAAATCTGAGGCTTAATGGCCAACTAGATGCTTTGGGAAGATTCATTTTCAAATCCGGTGAAAAGAACCTCCCCTTTCTTAGAGCGAGAAAGGCACCTGAGGGTTGTATGGTGAAGGGTGTGAAAAGTACTTTGTATAATTGGA
Source organism: Dioscorea zingiberensis (assembly GCA_026586065.1). Lineage (NCBI taxonomy): Eukaryota > Viridiplantae > Streptophyta > Magnoliopsida > Dioscoreales > Dioscoreaceae > Dioscorea > Dioscorea zingiberensis. Next base: position 59,139,516 of record CM048820.1, on the reverse strand, counting down.
GGGAATATCTACGATGCGTTGTTAGCCAAACCCGAGCAAGGAGAAGATCTTTATATCTATCTACATTTGCCACCTTAATGCGATTAGTGATGCGATTCACAGTGAAAATAGAGAAGAATGTCGCGAAGCACATATACTACACGGACAAAGTCCTCACGGATACGAATCTAGATATCTTCCTCTAGAGAAGCCGACCTATGCTTTGATAATCTACGCGGTGACTCCGCCCATACTTTTCGGTCTCATAAGATCCGAGTCTTGCGCCGATCAACCATTAAAGGCGGAGTTCTTCATCGGCCCGATACATGCAGTCGGTGGCACGATGGGTGATAGAGTTGGGGAGTATGATATCCGTTATGAGCCAAGGACAACAATAAAGGCTCAAGTACTAGCTGACTTTATTGTTGAACTCACCATAATAAGTAATGAGGGAGAAGTAAATCAAGAGTTATCTGAAGAAAAAAGAAATGTCTTTTGATCAATGGGTTCTACATCTTGTGGATCGTCGACTTTAATGATGGGCGAGGCTGAGGTTTAGTCTTAAAATCACCATCGAGGATGGAAGCATCCACCGCTTTAAAGTTTAACTTTAAAGCAACGAACAATGAAGCGGAATATAAGGCCATGATTGCAGGGTTACAACTAGCCCGTGGGCTTGGAGTTCAAAACCTTCAAGCTAACACGGATTCTCCATTGGTGGTTGGGCATCAAACTGAAGAATTTGAGGCTAGAGAAGAGAACATGATGAAGTATAAAGCTTTGGGGCAGAAACTGACTTCCAGCTTCCAGAAGTGTTATATTTCAAAGATTCCCAGGGCGGAAAACCAAGATGTCGATCTTCTCTCAAAACTTGCTTCATCGGATGCAGATATTAAGCAACCGATCAATGTTCAACATCTAATGATGAAAACTATTGAATACCGACCGGTTGAGGAGTTGATGGACATAGATGACACACCATGTTGGATCGACCCAATTCTGAAATACCTTCAGGATGGGACCCTCCCCCAAGTCCAAAAGAAGCGCGAAGAGTTGTTACCAGATCATCCCGATACAGCATAGTGGAGGGACAGCTTTATAAGAGATCATATACTCTACCACTCTTAAAATGTCTTCGCCCATCGGAGTCAACTTATGTTCTTCAAGAGGTCCATGAAGGAATTTCAAGAGATCATTTAGGAGGAAGAGCATTAAGTCACAAAATTTTGAGACAAGGATATTATTGGCTGACCTTGAATAAAGATGCTATTGATTTTGTCAAGAAATGTGATGCTTGCCAATGCTACGCTAACATCCAACGTCGTCCCAGAGTGCAGCTCACGCGCTATGATTGTGAAATCTGAGGCCCTTTGCTTTATGGCGAGTAGATATACTTGGGCCATTCCCAGTAGGCTGTCCAAACGGATGAAGTTCTTAATTGTGGCGATCGACTACTTTACCAAGTGGGTAGAGGCAGAACCACTAGCGTCAATCACAACAAAGGCTTGCCAGAGCTTTTTATGGAAGTCCATTATTTGCCGTTTCGGCTTGCCTGTTGCTTTCATCACAGACAATGGTCGCCAGTTCGACAATCCAGCATTCAAGAAGTTCAGCACGGATCTTGGCATCGAATTGAGGCTAACTTCCGTTACTCATCCACAGGAGAATGGACAAGTGGAAGTAACCAACAGAACTCTCCTTCATGGTTTGAAGACAAGAGTTCTCATAAATGGATCGAAGCGGGTGGAAGAAGTTAGAACACTTTATGGGCATACTGGGACAAGCTACTTTCGAACCCCAAGCAGTGCGACCCATTTCTTGGTGGCATTTGGAGTGAAAATTTTGTGCTCCCGGTAGAAATCACCTTACCCACACCAAGAATGCAATCCTTTGATCCGATTAAGAAATGAAGAAGCATTTCGAGCGAAGCTGGATCTACTTGAAAAGAGGATTGCGTTAATGTTTGAAAAGCGGCTGACATATCGACAAAAGGTCAAGAGGTACTATAGCCGAGGTGAAGGAAGTGACCTTCCAGTCGGAGACCTTATGCTTGAGAGAATATCTTTCAAGGCAACAAAAGAATTGGACGGAAACTCAATACCAATTGGGAAGGCCCATATGTTGTACAAGAAATTATAAGGCCCGGTACATACTGGCTCTCTAAAATGGATGGGCGCAGACTCAAGCGTCCATACCACTCGGAGCATTTACGGAGGTACTATCAATAAAGTTAGTTACTTCCACACATTTATGTCTTTTCGTTTCTACTCTACTTCTAGAAAGGAAAGATTTATTTGCTAACGAAGAAGGAAGGAATCTACTCTAAAGGCCACTTGGCCGTGCACCAAATGCCCATCTGGGTTCAACCGGACCATACCAGGTCCCGATGTCCCTACTCTTAGGGTTCAAGCGGACCATACCGTCCCGATGTCCATACGGACTCAACGGATCATACCGTCTCATTGTCCATACTTAGGACTCAATGATCCCATACCGATCTCATTATCCATCTACCGGACTCAATAGGCCGTGCAGCCCCAACGGATCATATCGATCTCAACCAGAGCCATATCTTTGGTTTACTGGACCATACCGTCCCGACATATCAAAAGATACCGCAATGATTCGATATGATAAAAAAGGAGAGACTACATCAATCTCCTCTGCATCGATTTCCTGAATTAATAAACCAGATCCGTCCAGAGCACACCAGAGGAAATACATTAGTTATCTACAACAGATGACAGCATTCCTGTTGTGTGGCAAGTTGTAATTTTTCCACCATTGAGAAGTACATATGCTGATCCTTCATTCCAGAAAAAAGACACGACGACAAGAGATATAATTTCATGATTATCAAAAGTTGTTCGAATTTATCCAAGCCCGAAGCAGGGCGTATGAACCATTTCAAAAGGATTACACAAATATGAGGAGAGACCATCTTCTACACACACGAGCATATAACAAGCAAGAAGAAGATATTTTAGAATAAACATAAAAAAAAGGGGGGGAGTAACAAACTAGAAGGAGTCAAAAAAGGAATAAAGAGATTCCAGTTTCATCGACAAAGCACAAAAAAGGAAAAGTACAAATAAAGCATTCAGATTAGGAAGAATGGATGACTCTTACTGCTTTGGCCTGAATTTCCGATTACATCGGGGATCCGTTGGTAAGGAAGGAACAACGTGGAGAGTATGGATCTTCTGACAGCCATCCCACCCAAGGATATGAACTTCAAAACAGCTATTCATGCGAAGAACAAACACGAGGAGATCTCTTTCCTCCAAACGATGATCCGATACAAAATCTCTCCACCCGTCAGTAAACTTGGCCTCTCCCATCTCCCTGTAAACAGATAGCGTCACCCACCAGAACTGATCGCTCGGCCCTCGCAGCATAATGGGTCCATTGGCAACAGACGTCATGCGCTCATGGAAGTAACGAGGAATCCACAGACTCTGAGTATGATCACTCGGAAGGAAGAATTTATAAAAGGAAGGAGAGCTGTTATTCACCATACCGTTCAAACTAGATATTGCCAAAGGATCAATGCGCCCGTATTCCCCATTTATACTATCTCCGAAGAGAAAGCCAAAGCGGAGCAGTTAACACCTAAGCGAACCGAAGCGTCTAAATTAATGATGGCTCCTCGATTGAAAACGAGATTTATGAAACCTGTTCAAATCCCTAGAGGTTGCTCTTATGAAAAGACGCGCCGATCTTTTGAAACGACGTCGAAAAAATAATATGGTTCCAAGACCCATCGAGAAGATCTTATTACTTATAGGAAAACACATATAAAAGACCTCTTGGAAATACAAATCGAAGCGATGTGAATCAGGAGGATATCCAAAGAAGATTGACTAAATCGAATCGCATAAGATCCGAGCAATGGAACATCATAAGAAAAGTATGCTTCTTCAAAAGAGACAAAAAAATGAGTAAAAAGTGAGATTTGACCCATTTAGACAGCGGATCAGTCAAGCGATATATCGAGACAAGTTGTGTCACAAAAATAATTCAAGGAATAGCATCCCAATTTTCTGGGGGATTAACGATCACTGGTCCTCTACAGATTTTCTCCTCCGGATCCAACTTATCCCAAAGTTCATTAATGTACGAAGCATAAGGTTCACTATAAGAACCCAAAATAGGCATGGACCCAGCTTCAGCACTTCTTGGCAGCTTCTTTACCCATTTTATCAGTTCTGCTTCCAGGATTCTGATTTCTTCACAGACAGCTTCGGCCTTAGCTCCACCTAAGAAGTTATAAAAGTTGGTAAAGATGCATTGAGAAGAGATATAAAAAAGAGAGGGGGAATATTGTACCCATGCGAGGACGTTTGGCCCTTAAGATACGTAGAGAAGATTGGAAACCTACATCTCTAAAGTCAACGGAAACTAGTTCAGCAATGCCCATAATTCAAGTAAGACATTTTTCCGATAAGGCAAAGAAGGAGAATTAAAGCGTAAAATTATATTCACACGCCCTCAATCCGAGGTCCAAGGCTCCTTATCGAGGATCAAGCTGTCTTCTTTTCAACCATATCGATAGAAACCAAATCAGTGCAGGGGTTAAAAGTAGTTTTCCTACATTTAAAGATGAAAAGGTGGAAACGAGTGAAGAATATTCAAAAGTTAGAAAGTAAATGCAAAAGGCGGTGAAAGTAGAGTTCTAACCGGCGGAGATACCAACACCAATAATGGTCTTATCTCCCCCTGATTGTTCAACACGAATGATTTCAGGATCGTTGGTAATCGATGACGAAGCAGTAAATTCCTTCGCCGGTGAAAGACCTTCTATATAGATGGGCTCCGATGAACCAGTATCCTTATCGGCAGCAGGAGAGGTCGTCTTCTCAACTAGAAAATCACGGTCTATCAACGGCCTCATTTTCCACCGCGTCGCCCGCTCATGGAATTAGAAAAGTCATCTGCGACTATCAAAGCTAATTCCCCAACGACCACAGTAGCCGGGCTTCATCTACAAACGCTTCACCTTCATCGGGGCCCGGAATCATCCGATTAGGAAGAATACAAAACAAAGAAAACCAAGGGACTCATGAAAAGATGAGCAGATCGAATAAGAACACAAGATTATATACCTTTGAGATTAGTTTCCTCATTCTCAGAAAACGGGGAGGATGGTTGTCCTCGACATTTTGTGAAATATTCTTCCACTGTATCAGCATAACTTAAGTCTTTGAAAACAATGGAGGGATCGGTGGATTGGAGGTCGCTGAACATTTTATGAATATCTTCCCCAAGCTTTTGCAACTCGTCCTCAGAAATCTCTCTTGCATCCACTGTTGACCCTTTCAAAGTCTCAACTTGGGTCTCCAGTTCACTAATTTTCCCTTTGCTTCGACCTAGTTCATCCATGCAAGATGATAATTCAGCCAAGACCCTGTCTTTTTCGGCCATAATATCAGCCTCTTTACCTTCAGCTTCGAAAAGAGCAGTTTGAAAGGTTGCTATTCTCACAGTAAGGACGCTCTTCTCAATTTTTGTAACTCAAGCTTTATCTTCAGCATCCTTTGCTCTCTCAGTGAGGATGGCATTCTGTTCCTTCAGTAAAGCATTGGATTGCTTGAATATAGCATTTTCCCCTGCAATATTCAATAAGTCCGAGGAAAGTATTTCCTTTTCTTTCTTGATCTTATCAAAATTACGTGATAAAGTAGAAGTGCTCTCTTCCAACGAGCGAACGGACTCTCGAAGAGTATTGCGCTCACATTCAAGCGTTCTGAAAGACTCTTCGAGCTCTCTATATTTCTTTAAAGATCGATCTACTTCATCAGCCATTTTGATAATTACCTCGTCCTTACAAAATAATTCTTTCACTAATCGAGCATTTTCAGCTTGTACCTTCTCTAAGCGGGCAGAAAAATCAGAATTCTCCCTCCTCAAACATTTATCAACTTGGTGGAATTCCATTTGAGAGACTACAAAGGAATACGATGGATATGAATTTTGAAAAACATAGAGAAAAGAATGAGCGAGAAAATATCTCATAGTTACTTACGGAAGCCAAGTCATGGCGAAGATGTCCCACGGATTGAAGACCACTAAATTGACCTACATGAACATTGACTCTCTCACCTCCCAAGTGCGTCTGCGGACTGCGCCCGATCAAGTGATAATCGATAGGTAGAATAGTATCCCTACGGTTGATCCGTCTACAACTCTTGGCGGAAGTTCGAGAATCGATCACAGAAACCTCATCATCGGATGTTCGACCACTAATGCCTTCTATCGAGAAGACTTTGTTCAAAAATTTTCACGAAAATATTGATAAAAAATATGAAGAAAGCGTACAAACACACCTGGAACAGGAGGAACGTTACTCGTTTCCTTTCTCACTAAAGACAACGCTTCTTTCAACTGGCCTGGAACAAAGGTTCGATCGGTTGCGACAGTTGGAGGGGGAGGGAAAGACCCACATCCAAAGAAGTAGTCGGCAAAGTCTTGGAGACCGGCTGGGAACGATCGGAAGCCGTTGAACAAGTAGGAGCATTTCCAACATCATCATCATCAATCAAAACCAACTTCCTTCTTTTAGTTGGAGCTAGTTCGATGGCTGGAGGAGGGAGAGAAGCCGCAACAGGCGCTTCAACAGTTGAATACTCGATTCTCTGATCAGTATGAGGAATGTTGCGACCCCTCTCGATGAACACAATTTGTTCATCGCCCGAAGATTGTCCTCTTTTCCTCGATGATACACCCTTCAAAAGATCTTTTTCCTTGGCAGTTCCGATGTTGATTCCACCAGTAGACTTTGGAAGATCTATTTTAACCACAGCTTCCTCACCTTGTTCTACGGAAGTTCTCTTTTCTGAAGGGGCCCACTAACTACTTGACCCTTGGTCTTGGAAAGAGCTTTCTCTTTCTGCTTCCTGGCCCGGGAAATAGCTCGCATTCTATCAGCAATATCAACACCTTTATTGGAAGGCATTTCGTTACCTAACAACCAATGAAAAGGAAATGTTATTTACTGAGATAAAGAACTGGTAGATCTGTGAATAACATGGAAAATCCTAAAAGGTGCCCCTACCCATGGCAAGGTATAAACCATTCTCTTGGAGTAGCCGATCGGTTAAAAGTTCATTAAGGGGGCCAAGACGAAGCTTCTGTAATCTTTTCACTATCTCCATCTCTTTGGAATCAGGTTTTTCCTTACTAGCTATATGGGTCCGTGGAACACCCTACTTGATGGGAAAGCCCCAATCCTCACTGCAGGAGATAAAGAAGAACTTGCTCTTCCTTTCCTTAATAGAATCAGGAATAGAGCCCAAAAATTTCCTACCTTGTCTAGCACAGAAATAGTACCAGTCTGTGTTCCTATCTTTGTTCAGACTAAAAAGAAGGTTGAAAAGGTGGGCAGAAGGCACAAGATTATTCTGAGATAATATTATCACAAAACGGCACAAGATCCTCCAAGAATTGGGGGACAATTGAGAAGGACATACATTGTAAAAGCGAAAGATGTCAATAAAGATTTGAGGAAAATGAAGTCTGAGCCCAGCGATCAAAGCATCGTAATAAACCACTAAATCTCCCTCTTGAGAGGGTGAGCAAGCTCTTTCAGTCGAAGCAGGAATTCTATAACTATAAGGAGGAATAGATAGTCTGTAATGACCCACGAGCTTTTCAATCACATCCGCAGGAAGAACATTGGCGTAAGAATTGGAACAAGCCCTAGTTCTTTTCGACTCAATCTTGTTCTCAGATGACGAAAGAACATCAGAAGAAGAAACCCGCGAGGGCGATTCGAGATCCCATACCTGTGATAACACTCTCACTTGATGATGAGAACTTTTAAGAAGAAGAAGATCTTGAATGAGAGTCACAGTGCAAAATAGAGGGAGGAGCACCGCCGCAGTGAAGTTTGAAAAACCTCCAATTATGAATCTTCTACAGAAACATGAAATCGCTTTTGACGGTGATGATCCTTGATACGTGGAGCAGAGATCAATTATCTCATCATTGTTTTCAAAGATCCCATATAGGTGATCTATCCCTTTATTCCTCCTTGAAAACCGAGCCCAAGGACGAGCAACGGGTAATAAATGATCCAAAGGAAAAGACAAGATTACCCTTTGGAAACTTGCCCTTCAAGATTGCATGAAGTTATCTCATCGGAATTGCAAGAAGGGTTGTTGTTCGGAAATTTAACGATGAATCCGAAGAGTCGCTTACTATATTTGTATGCTTAGCTCATCGCAAGCATACTTAGGGGGGGACTTATGATGGGGAGAAAGATCGCAAGACACGTGGAATATATCAGAAACGTCCACGTGTCGATATCATGAGACCCGTTGCTAAGAATGGGCTGGCCCATTTCGGATCAGCCCACATTGTGATAGCCGTCTTTCATCATATCGGATCAGTCAAAAGAAGCATGGATCAAATCAAACTATGAACCTCAACACAGAACGGATCGGAAAATAACCCTCAGTTCATTGTATCAGAAACATTCTTCATCGCTCTCATTTCAAATACACACTCAGCTTATCGGCACAATTTGGGAAATCTTCTAGAAGGCTAACAACTAAACACTTAGGCGGAATCTTGACTCAACAGTTGGGCACGTGGCCTAATTCAATAAAGCACGTGTCGAAAATACAAGCTTCTTCTCCAAGCTACCGGAGCCTATAAAAGGCCAAGACCCCTGCTTATTTGAGGGAAGACATTAGAGACAGCGAAGCTCTGCTTCACTGAGAACTGATCCACTTTTTCCATTTTTTTCCACTTGTAAATGGCTTTCATAGCCCAAATCAATGAGAATACCTCTTCTTCCTCCGTGGTTTTTCCCGAATAAGGGTTTTCCACGTTACATCTTCGTCTCTACTTCTTGATTGATTGATCTATTCTTTGCTTTCTCTCTACTCAAATCCCAACTAATCAAACAAATTCAACAGTTGATTTGGAATTGAGATTGATCTCGAGGCAATCTCCATTTTCATAGTCAACAATTTACAAAGTTATTTCGGCACGTGCCATTATGATTTTGCGTGGATGACCTGCCCTTCTTTCAACGCCAAACCCCCTAATTAATTAATTTCTTTTTCTTTTTCTATTAATGTTTTTGTGATTCGAAATTTTTTTATTTTTTATTTTTTTTATATTCAACTCCTAACTACCTACCAGTCTACAACTGTCCTTCAAAATTATTAATTTTTATATGAAGGGATAAAAAAATAATTATAAATTTTTTATTAGTTTTAAAATTGATTTTATGGTTCTAAAATGATTTTTCTAATTAAAGCAGTTGTATTTAATTTACTAGCCCCTGTGGTCCTTCTTTATTTGTGAAACTAAATTTTAAATAAAAAATTTGTTATTAAATATCTAAACTAATTTTTTTGAAAAAAAAATAGATAAACTACAATCATAGTGGATATAAAAAATAGTACTAGCCAAAGACCTTTCGTCTAGTGGCATAGGTCCAATGCATAAGGGATTCGGCCCACGGAAGTCCTGAGGTCAAATCCCCGCTAGAGCAAGATGGGGGCGTAGGACATGGGTCACCCAGTGGCGTAGCCCACACAAGCACGAGAGTCTTTTTCGTGTTGACTCATACTAAGCCGGACAGTAAAATAAGTGCATGCTGTGTGAAACCTTCGAGCGGTAAAATAAGCTGTGTTGTGTGAAATCCGGGGTGAATCGAGCACCTGTGCACGTCCTACTTGAAGGATCCTTTAAGAGGCGTTTGTTGCCTATGTCAAAAAAGATAATAATAATAGTACTAAATATCTAAATTATTTATAGCGTTGAATACATCTTAAAATTTTAAAAATATATTAAATTTTTTAAATAATTTTAATATTTTATTAATTTAAATTAATAATTAGCTAATATCATGAGAAGGAACATAAAACATAATTTCATAGGCAACTACAAATATTTTTATGACAAATATTATATACAACAACAACAATTAAGCCTTAATCCCATACTAGATAGGGTTGGTTATATGGATTCCTTGTCTCCACGTGGCTCTATCAAAATCAAGATCAAACACAATATCTAATATACGTAGGTTACTACCTCTTCCCACGTAATCCTACCTCTACCCTTCTTCTTATCTTCAATAACTAAATTATTACATTTTCAAACCGGGGCACTTGGGGTCTATGACGCACGTGTTCAAACCATCTGAAATGCCCTCTTCTCATTTTATCTTCAATTGGTACAATATGCGATTGTATTCATTTTTAATCTTATTCAATCTTTTATAACCACTTATCTAGTTTTAATACACTTTTGAACTTTTCATTTGACTATAAATATAAATATTTATACTTCTCCAAATGTATATATATATATATAATATACCGTGGCACTTTTCATTTGTTTTAATACAATTCTTATATAGATATATCGGGGCTGATATTATGCGGCCGGTCTTATCACTGTGCAAGCGCGGTAGCCTCATTTTGGCCCACTTGCACAGTGTTTTGAGAAAATCCAACCGTATGGATGGAAAGAACATCAAAAAATAAGCTAGCATGTCAATTTTCATACAATTTGGGAACTTGTAGGGTCTTCATCTTAAAGGGTGAAATTTTGAACCGGTAAGATTTCTATAAATTTTCATCCGTTAAGATGAAGACCCTACAAGTTCCCAAATTGTATGCTAGCTTATTTTTCGATGTTCTTTTCATCCATACGGTTGGAAATCCTTAAAATATTGTGCAAGTGGCCAAACACTTGAGGTCGACCGCACTATATCACCCCGTATATAAATATACGTTGTGTTACTATGCGGCCAACCATAACATTGTGCAAGTGTGGTCTTCCCATTTTAGTCCACTTGCACAATATTTTAAGAAAATCCAACTTTATGGATGAAAAGAACATCAAAAAATAAGCAAGTATGTCAATTTTCATACAATTTGGGAAGGTGTAGGGTCTTCATCTTGGAGGGTGAAATTTCCAACCGGTAAGATTTCTATAAATTTTTACCCGTTAAGATGAAGACCCTACACCTTCCCAAATTGTATGAAAATTGGCATGCTACTTATTTTTTTATGTTCTTACCATCCATACGGTTGGAAATCCTTAAAACACTGTGCAAGTGACCAAATGGAAGGAGACCTTAAATGAATAGTGTTTCGGCAGGTCTTATATATATATATATATATATATATATATATATATATATATATATATATATATATAACTGGAGGTACATGCACAACTAGAATAGTTTTAAGATATAAAGCTATCCGCGCCTCGACCCGATTCCACGGACCTCGTGCGTCACAAGCCGTAGGTATCCAAGTGGAGACGGGCCCCGCTCGGATACAAAGCCTAAGTAATCCAGAACAGATAACAAAATTCTCATTAATAACAATGAGTTACACAACGGAAATTAAAACTTAAAAGTATAAGTTATGGCCCTACAAGGGTCTTAAACACAATACAATGTTTCTCACAAAAAATTTTGTTGTCTTCAAACCTCTACGCATAGCTCCTGAATCGGTATCCACTATTCCTTTAAACCTAAAAAGAAAAGGAAGACAAGAAGGATGAGCTTTCGAAAGGAAAACTCAGTTAGTTCCTCGCAAGGGTCACAACGAAATGAAAACATCAAACAGATGAAAGCATATCAAAACTCAACAGTCATCAAATCACACAACTGGGGCCATGCCCCGCACAATCAAGAACCTAGGAGTCTATCAAGAAAATATCAAAGGAACGAGTCCTACTCTAAGCGATGGCCCTCAGGCCCATAACAGAATTCCAAGATTCAATATAAGCAAACTTTCCCGGTCAGCACCCAGCCTCTCTTGGAATCGACCCTCCGGTCGTACCTCGGTAGCACCACCTTCCTTACGTGTCGACACGGTCAGTGTACCGTCCCACTAACAAGTTGGCCTGCCTAAACAAACGTTTTTTTCCATTAAATAAAGAAAGAATCACAATAGTGTTCAAACACCGGCTAGTGAAGGGATGAGCCCTGTTATCAACTAGGATTCTTGATAAGCTCTACTTATGCATTTTGCACTTTGTACTTTCTAAACTCTTGCATCGTATTAATAAATCATGGTTTATTCATTAAAAAAACTTTTAAGAAAACAATAGCATTGAATTAGGTTGAGCTCAATCTCTGACAACCGTTGTCCCACATAACCTAGTTAGAGGTGTCGAAAGGGTCTCCCCGGCATGGCATGACCCAAGCCCACCTAGGCAGGGCTACTGTTTGTGCCCGTGCTGACACGACCTGCGAGGGAGTCATGCCGTGCCAACATGGGCTGTGACCCAAGAGCATAAGGCATGACCTAGCTCTGTGTCGACCCTATTCACAGACTCATGCTGAAGGACACCTGGACGCACGCTGCACACGCAACCGGCATTCGGATCCAACACCCTCTCCCATCCACCTTCATGTGTCGGTCTTTCGATGAGCATTTCACTGCTCGGGCGCGGAACTTGCTCTTCGAGCTTGCACCACTGCTGATGTTGTTCGATGGCAGGCCTCTTCTCTTTCTAACTAACTAGGGTTTCCTTGTTTTTGCTTGAGCTTTTAGAGAGAGAGAGAGATGTACAGGTGATGAAGGTTGAAGAAGAGCTTAGTATTGTTATGTTCTTCTGGGCTTTTAATTTTTTAATATTAAAAGCTTTTGATTGATGCATTTGCATATGTTTGGTGTTGTTGGTGATAGGGCTGGTCATTGGTCAATAGTGTGAGTCAAAGAAGGAAATCAGAAGACACACAATTAGGGTTTGGAAGACACACGATTGGCCTTGTGTTGAGCTGGCATGTGGGTCGTGTGTCATGCCACCTCACGGGCCGCGCATAACCGGCCCATCACAAGCCCACGTATGGGTTGTGCTTAGGCACAATCCAACTGCTACAGGGTTGGGTTGTGCCATAGCCACACGGTTCATTTGACACCTCTAATCCTAACACATCATGGTGGTGTTTGATAAAGGAATTGGCCAGATGGAATTGGAATAGCATAGATTCCAATACAAAGTGATTCTTGCACATATGTTACTGAAGATTTAATGGGTTACAACATATATCATATGGGTAATATAATGGTGGAATTGATGTACCACTCACATCCACATATGACAAAAATGCCCCTAATTAGATGGTCTGTATGAGTGGCCACATTATCCCGTTATTTGGTTGAGCTTATTAAGTGATCTAAGATTGTCCAATGATGTAAGAGAGAAAGAAGATGTCATAATATAACTAATTAAATTGATCAACGCTAACCACTGGAAACTTAATCCCTAGCAGCTAAGCCCAGCCACGCAGCTGGTATTGATGAGGTCCCATGTGGCAACTAATATCAAGTCCCATCCTTCATTGATGTATCTTAGCAATATTAAGTTGAGGTCTAGTGTCCCCTAGTTGATCAGTCGCATTAGCTGCAGGTATTGTAGGCTTAGCTTTTTATTATCATTGGGCTGTTTAAGGCTCCCATTCCCATGCTAGTGGCATTATTGGGCTTTGAATTCAGCCCATTCTTAGCAGACTGGGCTTAGCTTTATATTATCATTGGGCTGATTAAGGCTCTCATGACCTTGTGTAGTGGCATTACTGAGCTCTGAATTCAGCCCATGCTCAAAGGAACTTTACTGCTTAAATCTTATAGAATTCTAAAAAGTATTTTTTTTATATTATTTTATTTTATTTGTATGATTCACATGGACGGCTACCAGTAGTGTTGACGGGCAATTCAAGGATTTTTTTAATGATAAATTTTATGAATAGCTCAAATTACAACTAAATTAAAAATTTAGAGTTTAATTGATAAAGTTAAAAGTTCATAAACTAATTAAAAAATTAACTGAATTGCATTATTAAAATTCTTTTTTAAAAATTTATTATTTTTTTTTTCTTTGACATTAGCGACAAGATACCCCACAAGGGTTCCAAGAACATGCATAATTGTACGGAGCAAAATTAACGTGCTACATGCAGAACAAGCTCAACGTGCACATTGTGCTCTCACCCTATATAGAAGAGAATTCTACCACATAGTAAACTCACCGAGCCAAACACTTCTAAGTAGGGAACCTATCACTATTTTGTGCTAGTGGAGACTCAAATCTGAGACCATCCGTCTAACGCGAGATAGTAGTACCGCTAAGCACTTGGTAAGAAGTCTTTAGTTTTTATTTATTCTAAATAAATAAATAAATCAATCAATCATGTTTATTAAAAATTAATTAGGCTCATAAAAAAGCTTATAGTACAACATATAATATTAAAGAATGTAGTTACATCAATAGTTTGTACAGGTCTCCTAGAGGCTTGATGGTTTTGACTATGTTGGTACATATTATCATGGTGACTGCTCCTTCCTGTGAAGGTGAGGGTCCACTTCATGATAATTTGTACCACATTTTTGACTTCTTGTTTGTCAATCTAAGAAAATAATTGTAAATTAATATAATACATGCAACCAAAATTTGCTTTAGGGAGGTTCTTCAAAAAATCGCTTGGTGACAAAACATTAAATTGTCGGTTTGTTGTATGTGACATGTGATAGAAGTTCAAGATCAGCCTATCTAATGACCTTTCAAATCACAGTTTTCATAACTTTCAATTTTTTAATAATAAAATTTAAATAGTTTAATTATTTATTTTATTTAGGAGTGTTGCAGTGTTTTTTTTTTTCAATCGTTTCGGTATTCAGTTTTTACAAACAACTTTATTAGATATATTTTTTTAAAAAAAATTATTGGCTTGGACATTGATTTTTGAGATTAAAAAAATCTCTAAAAATCATTTTGTCCACTAGAATTAAATTGTTTAATCAGAAAACTAAACCGATTCTTGAAAAGTTATTATTAAATAAAAATTTCATAAAATAATTATCATTTACAAAAAAATAGCAGCATTCTTTCATTATTTTTTTCGTATGATTTGATGGGAGTCATGAGACATTGCATAATATGTAAAGGTTTAATTGTACTTTGCGTCCTAAAAAAAAACGTGACACAATGCAATAATGATTACATCTACCATACAAAATTGACAATTCCAATCTCAAATATAAAATATTACTATGTTTTTTCAGAAAAAAAAAAATAAAAGTATCTAGTCAGATGATAAGTCACTGCCTCCTTGCTTTCGTATAGCCCAGGCAGGAATCCTTCTTTATATTGCAAGGACAATAACTTGGTCCTTTCAATTCCAACCACCTATTTATTTAGTTTCATTATGTTTTAATGTTTTGCACTATTCAAATTTTCTTTTTTTAATGCCATGTACTCTATTGCTCAACTTTATCTTTGTGTTTATTTATTACGTGGCTGAGATTTTTTTATTTTTATTTGTTATTATTATTATTTTAATTTTTTAATTTTTTTATTTTGGGTAAACTATTTAAATAGTCATCCAATTATTCCAACATTCCGATTTAAGTCATCAAGCTTTAAAAAATTTCAATTGGATACCTTAACTTTAAAACTACATTAAATTGTGTCACCCACTTTCAATTTGGGTGTTAGGTTTTGTTAATTATGGTTTTGTAAAGTAAATAATCTTTAGTTGTATTATTTTTTATGTTGTTTACATATAATTATGTTATTTGTTAAAAAAATTAACCTTCAATTGTATGCTATTTGATTGTAATTTGCATTAATTAGATTAGTTGTTAATTCATTAATTATGTTTTTTTTTTTTAAAAAAAAATAATACAATGGGTTGGATCAATGTAATTCTAAACAACATAACAAATAATACAACTATGATTTACTTTACAAAACCCTAATTAATAAAATTTAATATCCTAAATGAAAATGAGTGACCCAATTGAATGTAATTCTAAAATTGGGGTATCCAATTGAAATTTTTTATAGTTTGGTGACTCAAATAGAAATGCTCGAATAGTTGGGTGACTATTTAGATAATTTACCTTTTTATTTTTTGTGTATTAGAACACCTAACTACCAACTACCAAAGACTGTTCTTGAAATAACATAAATTTGGCAATGGGATATCGAATAGCACGGAATGAAAAATCTAATAGTGATTTAAAAATATAATAGTAAACCACCAACTAATTAATGGAGGATACAAAATAGTATTACATTAATATTTTTTATTTAAAGTTTCTCTCTAAAAAAAATTAATTTTTTTTATATTATTCATAATTCCAAATGGATATCCACTAATCAAACACTACCAAAGGGGCAAAAAAAAGGTGATGTTATGTAATAATGATTCCACCGACTCACATAACCGACAATTTTTATTTTTCATAATGCGGATAAATCACTTTATGAGTTGCTCATGTTATGCCAAGTCTTTTTTATGTCAACAATAATTTCAAACCTAAAGTTAAATTATTAATTTTTAAAAAATTAAAATTAAATTATTATTTACATTTTTTTTATGAAATAGATAGATCATTATTCACAAACTTATTATAACATGTGCTATAAATTATGATATTGCGTGGACAACTTATACTTAGCCTCTTTTAATACCAAACCCCCTAATTATTTAATTACTTTTTCTTTTTCTATTATTTTTTATTTTGTGTGTGATTTGAAAATTCTTATTGTGGGGTTGAGAAAGTCTTGGATTTTTATTATTTTTTTTTTATGTTGAACTCCTAATAACCTACCACCCATGTTTGAGTCGGTGCGGAAGCTCACGCTGGCGGTCATGTTCTCCGGTGAAAGCTCTGGTATAGTCGTAGATGTAGAGAGAGAGAGTGAATAGTGAGGAAAAGAGAAGAGATTTTTTTTAATTTTTTTAATAATATTTTATTTTCATAAAAGCCACATTAGCATAAATAAACAGGAGATTTAACGTCAGTTAAATTTTGGACTAAATTTATCGTGTTTATAAAGTCGGGGGCTATTTTCTGCCATTTTTGAGTAAATGGACCAAAAGGATAGAGAGAGAAAATTACATGGACCAATTTGGGTATTCTACCTTATTTATTATGTGGTTGAGATTTTTTTATATTTAATTTTTATTATTTAATTTATTAAAGAGAAATTATTTATAGGTCCCTGACACTGTTTCCAGGGACCGTAAAATCAAACATATACACAAGTAACACAACACTAAATAATAAACATACAACCATAAGGATCCCAAGACAATTAGGGCATTATTTTAGAGATCAATAGTGAATTAATTTTTTTTTTTATCTTTTATTTTTTTATTTTTGTGTATTTGAACACTTAACTACCAACCACTGTTCTTGAAACATAAAGGGGTAAAAAAAAAAGTAATGTTATTTAATAATGATTCAACCAACCCATATAACCGACAATTTTTATTTTTGATAATGTGGATAAATCACTTTATGAGTTGCTCATGTTATGCCAAGTCTTTTTCATGTCATCAATATTATATGTTACGTTTGGTTGGGGGTTATTGTGTTTGGTTGGGGGTTATCCCCAAGTGGAGATAGGAATAAGTTTTGAAAATTTTAAATTTTTTTGGAGGGAGTTTTTAAACCAAAGATATTAATGATAAGATAGTGATGTGTCGTTTATGTATTGGTGGGTTATATTTTTAAATCTTAATTAAAAATTTTGACGGGAAAAACTTTTTATGGGGAATTGTGTTAGGGGATAACCCTTGGGGATATCCCCCAACCAAACATGGAAGTACTATTGAGTGTGGGGAGTTAGTGTAAATAGGGTATTAAGTGTGTAGGGGAAAAAGATGAATAGTGTCCAAATAGTGTAGGGACCTATAATGAAGTTGCTCTAATTTCAAACCTAAAATTAAATTATTATTTTTTAAAAAATTAAAATTAAAATATTATTTATATATATATTTTTGTATAAAATGGGTAGACCATTATTCACAAACTTATTACAACACGTGCTATAAATTATGATATTGTGTGGACAACTTATCCTTAACTTCTTTTAATACCAAACCCCATAATTATTTAATTTTTTTTTCTTTTTCTATTAATTTTCTTTTTTGTGATTTGAAAATTTTTATTGTGGGATTGAGAAAGTCTTGGTTATTTACTTATTTATTTATTTATTTTATGTTGAACTCCTAACACTGTGCTTAAAACTTATTAATTTTAATATGAAGGGAGCAAAAAAACTATAACATTTTTTTATTAGTTTTAATTTTGATTTCATGATTTGAATTTTTTTTACTTTTAATGTCACTTATTTTATGTACCGTTTTAAATGATTACATGATTAATTCTATACCGTTTTCATAAACATCACATTTTATACATCTGTTTCTTATAATTTAAAATGTCAAATATGTATATTTTCAGACATTTATAAATAAAATATATATATATATATAGAGAAAATATATACTAGAAAAATAAAAAAGTCTTAATGGCAAACACATGTGAGCAATAGAGCACTTTTCAATGTGAGCCACCCACGTTTGTCCGTCATGGAACAGCTGTTCCATGCATTTATTTGACGTACGATGAGAGCTGGTCTCTCTGCAACGTGTCACCACCTTTGTACATTCCATGCATTTAACGTACGATGAGAGCTGGTCCCTCTGCAACATGCCACCACCTTTCTCCATTCCATGCATTTCACGTACGATGAGAGCTGGCGCCTCTGCAACGTGGGCCTTTGCTTAATTATTTGTTATTTTGAAAGAAATAGATGCAATATAATTTGGAAAGTAGTACATTGTATAACAAACATATACACCGCACAACCAACAAAGACAATGAAACAAATAGGAAATATTAATTAATTAATTGTAATTAAAAGAGTAACTAAAAGAAAATAGACACTTTTGTAAAAAGTGTTGTCAAAAATCAGTTCAGCAGCATGCTTTGCTATGATCCTATTAACTGAATAAATAAATAAAATAATATAATTAAATTCATTATACCAATGAATCATACGGCATGCATAATCAAAAGAAAATTGTGACCATCACAAGAGAACATATTGAACATGGAATTGAAAGGTTGAATACAAAATATGTCAAGCCAATTGGAATACCAATTGCAAGCCGTTTTAAGTTGAGTTAACGTTCAAAACAAAATTCTAACTTCAAACATGACTCATCATCTATGCGGCTTAATTCATAGAATCAAATCTATTATTTTGTACCAACATTATAATCATTAATCAATCCTCTCTGTAGAGATAAATTAAGAAATTAATTTATTTGCCTTAGAACTTAAAATGATAGATTTTTGTATAATAGAGATGCAAGTTGTCCACCAAAACCTTATTTCTATATGATTTTCATACACATCACATTTTATCCGTATGTCTGAGATAATTAATAAAAATATCAAATATGTATATTTTTTAGACGTTTTTACAAAATATAGAGAAATATATATTACAAAAGTCCAACAATGCAAACAAAAAACATGTGAGAAACATAGGACTACTTTTGAATGTTAGCTACCAACCTTAATTCATTCTGTTAGGTTCCATGCACGTGACCATGAGACCTAGATGACGATGAGAGCTGGTCCCCTGCAACTTGTAGCTTGTGCTTTATATAGTACATTCAAACGAAAATAAATTAATTTTAAATTTAATAGGGGGTATTGGTTAACTTGGGGCATTGATATTCGTATTCTCACAAGAAAAATTAATTGGTTAACTAATTTCTTTCACGATGGGAGGTTAAAGGTTCGAATCACAGTGGTTCTAGTGATTTGTTTATATTTATATAAAAAAAAAAATAACCTAATATGGAAACAACTTTTTCTAAAAGGTAACAACTGAATTTTTTTTTAAAAAAAATATAATATTAGTTAATAATTTTCAACATATCACTTCAATTATAATCTATTTCACATTTTAAACAAAAAAAAACATATTCTATTGATTGGCCTCATAAAACAGAGATATTTTGTGTTTTATTTTATTTTTAAATTTCCTCCAAAATGTGCCAACTAAGAAGATAACGTCCAAAAAGTTTTGGATAAGGCTGGCTCTTGAAAGGCGAGGAAGAGACAAATCACTATTGAATTTATACATATGTTTGTGGTATCTTTTGTCTTGATAAAAGCAAAAGCTTAGAACTTTGTAGTTGGGAGTTATCCCCAAACGGGGATAGGAATAAGGTTTGAAAAATTTGAATTTTTTTGGAGAGAGTTTTTAAACCAAAGATATTAATGATAAGATAGTGATGTGTCATTTATATATTGGTGGGTTATATTTTTAAATCTTAATTAAAAGTTTTGACGGAAAAAACTTTTTATGGGGAATTGTGTTGGGGGATAACCCTTGGGGATATCCCCCAACCAAACATGGCAAGGTTTAAAGTGGTTGTTGTTGTTTTTGTTTGTTTGTTTTTTTGTTTTTTTTTATAAATCAAGTGAATAAATCATATTTATTTAAATTAATATAAAGTTCAAGGTTTTTTTTTTATTTTTACTTTTATTTTTTTTGTTTTAATAAATATGAGTAAGCCACTAGAACCACGCATATAGTGCGATTTGAACCCATCACTCTCTTTTTGTAGGATTACCGATAAGTCAGTTAAAAGGTTTTTCTTTTCGTTAAACTTGAAACTTTGTTTGTAGGGATCTTTCTTCTGTTTCTAACATCTCAACCTCTCATAGAAATTATCTGTTGTTATTATTATTTATTTAGGTATTTTTTATTTTTTATTTTATTTCAGTTTATTTCATTTCTTTTTATTTTATTTTTATTTTATATTTGAGAGCGACATGAAAACAGAGAATCCATATAGCCGACCCCATCTAGTATGGGATTAAGGCTTATAGTTGTTGTTGTTGTTGTTATTTTGTACTGTCTTTTTGTAGCAGGAATGAGTTACCAATTTTACTCGTGAAGGTATGATAATACAATGTTCAAGTTAGATTTGTCCTTTTAGCTGGGTTGGTGATGCCTCTTAGGTCTTTTCTCAGTCTGTTGGCGTCCTCAAAAGTTTCGTCACCTCCTTTGGTCCGTCTCAACATTTCAATAGCAAACTCGAGACTTCTCTTCACCAAATTGTGTGCTGTCTCCGGCTTCAATTTTTTAAGAGTGGAGTTGCATTTTACCACGATAATATGGAGAAAGAAATATCACGAGTAATTTTAAAGAAAGCGCGTTGTTCGTCTTGAAAACATTGTCTATTTTTTTTTTCTCTCCATATGCTCAAGATAATTGCCATTAGTATGAGGTGCTAACCCCCTTCAAAGTTTTGTTCACTTGGAGATGGGTTTTGGCGCCCCATGTTTGCTGTAAGTTTTCTGGCCCCACCCTAACCCGAAATATGTTACGGAAGTGGCTCTATTTGATTGACGCGTATGTGCATGTGAATAGCTTATGAATCACCGATTCGTCCTCCATTTCTCATATGTGTATGTGCAGCGGAATAGCATATGCTCACCCAACCCAAGGTTCATACTAGTTAATTTTTGATGATCTTTCCATCCGCATGCGATTGAAAATTCTCAAAACACTCTCCAAGTGGCCAAATGAGATGTGACTTGTAAGCGTATCCAAATATTACACTCATCAATACTCACAAACTTGCAACTAAAAGATTAGCCAAACTTCATAGACAATCTCATCCCCAACAATAATCATGACATTCACAAAGAATGAGATCAACTAAAGTAAATGGAGTTCAACTTCGGGAGAAACACCGGTACTTTAGAAAGCTGGAAATAAGAAACATAAAACAAGATAAGTGGAAGATGATCCCTTCCGTCGGCCGCGACCACTCTGACAGTAAGAATCTCGCTCTCCCACGCGCCTCTGTTCCTCTCGCGAGGTCCAACCTAGGTTTTCCTTGATCTTCGATGCCCTCTGATCGTGCCTTCCTTTGCCTTTTATAATCCCCTCTCTATCTTGGGATTTGCCCTCTTTCACTTGTACAGTGTTCCGGCCGACTATATAATAACATCACCGTTCAAGCAAAATTCAATTGTTTTTAAATCAATTCATCCCTCGCAACTCCAAAACTGTCAAAAGAAACATCATTTTAAATCAAGTTTACATTTTATGATATTTTTCATATGTAAATATACAAAAATATTAATCCAAGAACTCTGAAAAACAAACTTCAGAACGAAAACATTTATCCAATCAAAGCCAACTTTAACTTAATTAAGTTTATTCAAAACTTTTATTTATTTAATTAATTAATTTATAAAAAAATTCATTTCTACCGCAGATTATTCCTTTGGCTGGAATAATAGAAAAAAATGATTATTCCACAACCGAACATTTTTATGAGTTATTTTTAATTTTTTTTAAATAAAAATATAACGTGCATATCGGACTTAGCAAAATCAAATTTGAGACAAATTTTATTCTAATGTGTAAAGGATGAGCTACACGTGATATCGAATTCTTTATCGGGGCTTGAAGTAGGTGGATTTTCTAGCCAGTTATGTTTCATATGGAGCAATGAATATTGGTTACATTATTGGTGCCCCTATCAATTATCAAGTGTCAATTGGAGGATTTTTTCACACATTGGATTTTATTTTATTTTTTTTCTTTCAAAACTTACCTAAGTTTGATGAGTGTGGTGCAATAGTTGTCGTGATAAGATTTTTGAAGTATGTAACATAACATTCCTTAATGGAGGAAACAACTCAATTATTCATAAAGCAAATGGGAAAGAAACCTAAAGTTCCATAATGTATCGTGAGTGATTGAACTGCTCGAGATTAGGTTTGGATTTTATTTTTTGATAAATATGAACAAATAAATTTTATGAAGATTAAAAATAATAATATGTTAGTTGAAAAAAATAAAAATAGATATAAATATTTACATTATATGATATATACATATATATATATATATATATATATATATATATATATATATATTTAAAACACGTGATAGCCACAAAACAGCAAAACCACACCCAATAATAAATCCCCTTTATTTATTTATTTAGTTTAAAAAATATTATTCAAAACGATTATACTACATTTTCCCCGTAATTAAAATATTTTAATAAATTTGTCAGTAACTCAAGAATTTTAGTTTTTCTCTATTATATATATAAATTTATTACAGTTTGCACTTTGCACTTTGTACATCCGTGATAAAGTGGGTTGATAGCAACCTGTCAATGCTGTCATGCCACATGGGTGTCATGTGACTAAGGTTTGATTTTGAATGTGCAGTAATAATAAAGCACGTGCGATGGAAAAATATATTGAATGCCACTGAGCAGTCAAGGGCCCTATAAGAATCTCACATCCGCCATTAGCCGATATCACACAGGCCTCCACCAACAATATGGGATTAACTACACAATCTCTTGCCAGCTTCCTGAGCGCCACCACCTCTGCATGCCCTCTTGGATATTCCACCACTTCAAAACAACCCAAGTTAGCCGCACCATCATCAACCACCTCACTGAACCTCGTTTCCACACGTGTGCGCTGTAGCCTGAAAGATGAGCAAAGCCGCTCTTCCTTTCTAATGGACCGGCGTGACATGCTCGTGGGCCTCGGTGGCCTCTACGGAGCAACCGAGGGAATGCTGGCCGCCAATGCAGCCCCTTTGGAGCCACCAGACCTCGATGATAAGTCGGCATGCGTCAGAGCAACCGAGAATAACATCGAAAAAAAATGTCCTGGCACAGATCTTCTGAACTGCTGCCCGGATTACCAAGGCAATCCTGTGACGGTCAAAAACTATGATTTCCCGAAAACGACCCTGCGCGTACGAAAGCCGGCGCAGAAGGTCGCTAATGACCCGGTGTACATGAACAAGTATAAGATGGCCGTTCATAAGATGAAGGGGCTCCCTGACGAACACCCATGGAACTACTACCAGCAGGCGAAGGTCCACTGCGCTTTCTGCAACGAAGCGTATCATCAGGAAAACGGTGTCCCACTCCAGGTACATAACAGCTGGATCTTCCTCCCGTGGCACAGGTACTACCTCCACTTTTACGAGCGCATTCTCGGGAAGCTCATCGATGATGAGACCTTCGCACTGCCCTACTGGAACTTCGACTACGGGGATGGCATGACCATGCCTACAATCTTCCTCGACACGACGTCGCCGATCTACAACGAGAGACGTGACATGGACCACTATCCGCCGGCTCTGGTGGACTACAAGTACGCGTATACGGACGGGGACAGCGGATTGGAAGGGGATGATCTTGTGCATGAAAACCTGGACTACTTGCGGAGGACATTCAAGGAGGGACTTCCGCTGCCGGAGTTATTCATGGGGGACAGGGTAAGGGCCGGGGAGGAGGCCGACGCAACCAAATCGCTGGGTCAGTTGGAGGCCATCCATAACGCATTGCACTTTTGGGTCGGGCCGAAGGAGTCACCCCACATCGATATGGGAAGCTTCGCCACCGCCGCCCGAGACTCCATATTCTTCTGCCTGCATTCCAACGTCGACAGGTTGTGGGAAATTTACCGGAGACGAAGGAATTACTGCAACGAGTTCAATGACAAAGATTGGTTGGAATCCACCTTTGTCTTCTACGACGAGAACAAAGAGGTTGTCAAAGTGCAGGTAATTAGCAGCTCTCTAGTTATATATGCTGCCTATGTGGCATGCTATGCTATGTAGTATTACGTGACTAACAAAAATAAGTAAATAATTTGATTGTACCCCGTGTTTGTAACACGTATAGGTAAAAGACAGTCTGAACATCAATAACTTCTGCTACACATACGAAGCGTCCCCGACTCCGTGGCTTGATGCAGTGCCGAAAAAGAAGCTGAAGACCAAGCCCAAAGGCCAGTTAGTCCAAGTGAAGGAGTTCGGGTCGGGACCGAGGGCGCTAGACAGAGTCATCCAAGTGATCCTAACTCGGCCGAAGAAGAGCCGGAGCAAGGAAGAAAAGAAGGCCATGTCAGAGGTCCTACTTATCGACGGCATTGAGGTCACAGATAGTAATGAAGCACGCTTCGATGTCTACGTGGATGCGCTTGTAGGTTCCGACCGTGCAGGCCCAGACAAAGGTAATTTTGTCGGCAGCTTCGTTAGGCTCCCGGAGGCGGTGAAGGCAATGAAGGCAAAAGGGAAGAAGGGACAATTCAAGCTGGGGCTCACAGGCGTTCTGGAAGAGAACGAGATCGAGGACGCCGAGAAGATCTTGCTCACGCTGGTGCCCCGGGTTGGCAAGGTCACCATCGGTGGCGTTAGTGTCCTGCTCTTCCAAAACGATGTTAACTGTCCTTATGGATAAGCATTGACGCATGCGTTCCTCCTCACCATCTATCCACGGCCACCAATAAAAGCATTCCTTGTGAAAATAAGAGGAGGATCTTAAATGTTGAAAGCTTTAAATTATATAATTTTTTTTTTCCGTTTTCAATAGAGTTGCAGCCACAATTATACAAATTATTAACTTCATATAATAAAAACTTTGGTAATATAGTAAGTATTGTGTTACGGGGAAAAAATCAAACCGAAGATGTGGCATGATCCAAAAAACTAAGAGTAATGTAGCCTAGTTGCTAAGAAGTAGCTATTGATCGATGGCATCTAGTGGACACCCGGAGATCCCCCAAAGAGCCAACAAAGGGTTGACGTGTGCTTGGCACTAAGAAACTATCAGGATGTATAAAAGGAGGCTTTGGTTCTTTAATCGGGGTTTTTTTGGACTCATTCACTCTCAAGAAGAATCTTTATTTCTATCGATCTCTTCATCTATTCCACCAGCTCCTTCTCCTATCAAGCTTTCTAATTTGACCTTCACAAGGTTCGAGGATTGACGACGTGGACTTCCATAGCAACATCATGACTTGATATTTTTTACCTCTCAAGGCTGAGTTCACCTAAATCCATCCGTGGCCGTAGATCATCTTCCCAACAATTAAATCACTCGGAGGTCATCTTCTCCATCAAATCACACCAATTGATCCGGATCTGCACCTATTCCGAGGGTCCACGGATTTTTGGCATTGACATATTGTAAGCCTATATTCATTATTCATTATGTTATGGTTAAAATTAACCATAAGCATGTGGCATGATCTCGATAGATGAGATAGAAGCCCAACTACTTGATCATCCAATGGTAGAGGATGAACCCCAAAAGAGTCAAGATCTAGCGGATCAAGTCAAAATAGGGTATCATTTGGCTTGTTTTATTTTGTTATCATTTGGCTTGTCAAAGCTCCCATTCCCTGCCCTTGTTTAGTGCATTACGGGGCTCTAAATTCAGCCCATTCTTTAAGGAGCTGAGTGGGCTTAGCTTGTTGTTATCATTGGGCTGATTCAGGTTCTAATGCCCTTTGTATAGAGCTCTGAATTCAGCCCATGCTCAAAGGAGCTTTACTGATTAAACCTTTATAGAATTCTTAAATGTATTTTTTTAATTATTTTATTTTATTTCTATGATTCACATGGACGGCTACCACTACAAGTAGTGTTGACGGGCAATTCAAGAATTTGCTAATAATAAATTTTATGAATAACTCAAATTACAACTAAATTAAAAATTTAGAGTTTAGTTGATAAAGTTAAAAGTTAAAAACTAATTAACAAATTAATTGATTTGCATTATTCAAATTAATTTTTTTAAGTTTATTAAATAAACCTGTTTATTAAAAATTAAAGAGGCTCATATAAAGCTTATAGTACAACATATAGTATTAGAAAAGGTATTTACATCTATAGTTTGTATTTGACTATGTTGGTACAAATTATTATGGTGACTGCTCCAAGCTTCACAGGCGAGGGTCCACTTCATAATAACTTGTATTACATTATTAACTTTTTTTGATTGTCAATATAAGAAAATAATTGAAAATTATTGACCGAAAAATCGGTATCCTCCTTAGGATTGGGCCCGATCTCTCTATCAACGATTAAATTTATAATAGTTGAGGGACTAAGGAGCAAACATGTAAGCATAATGAAATGACACGTGATGTATGTGGAAAACCTCGTCAATCTGGGGAAAAACCACGGTACATCACCGAGAGGGCCAATCCACCGAGTAGCGGTTGATTATAAGAATAAACTGTACAATTATCAATGATCTCCATACAATAAAGGTAAACATGGTAAAAAAGGGGGGCTTTGATCATCTTGGTGGTGGTGGCCAACCAAGCTAATTGGAGAGGCTCCATGGAGAAGGAGAGTTGTTTTTCTTGAGAAGAGGAGGTCCCTCTTTTCATGGAGAAAAGAAATCCTTTTGAAGAAGAGATTCCCTCCCGCTTTTGTCTCTCGATCGTAGGCCATTATCTTTTAAATCCACCCCCAAATCCCACATAACTCACAATTTTTATTTTTGATAATATGGATAAACTCCACATAACTCACAATTTTTTTGATAATGTGGATAAATCACTTTATGAGTTACAGATATTATGCCACGTCTCTTTGATGTCATCAATAATTTCAAACCTAAAATTAAATTATTATTTTTAAATAAATTAAAATTAAATTATTATTTACGAATTTTGTTCTGATAAAGTAGACCATTACTGACAAATTTATTTCGGCACGTGCTATGAATTATGATATTGCATGGACAACTTGTCCTTGGCTTCTTTTAATGCTGAACTCCTTAATTATTTAATTTCTTTTTATTTTTCTATTATTATTTTTTTATTTGAAAATTTTTATTTTGGGGTTGAGAAAGTCTTGGTTTTTTATTTTATTTTTAATTTTTTTATATGGGAAAATTTCAATAAACTATCATGTGGTTTGCCTCTTTATCAATTTGATATCTGTAGTTTGACTTTGAATACTTTAGTACTCTGTGATACGTCCTATGAGTATATTGGTGCTCACCCGTTAAAATTCATGACGTGGTATTAAAAAAATATATAAAATGACCGTTTTATTTCTTATATAAAAAGGTCACTTTAGTACGCCGATGATATCATATTTTTATATAAGGTGTAAAAAGGTTATTTTATATATATTTTTTATTCAACGTCATCAATTTTAACATGTTGGCACTAATATGATCATGGGGCACAATACAAAATACTAAAGTGTTCAAAATCAAAACCGTAAATCGAATTGATAAAAGAAGCTTTTCTTGATATTTCCCTTTTTTATATTGAACCCATAATTACCTACTACTGTCCTTGAAGCTTACTAATTTTTATATGAAGTGTGGAAAAAATTTGCAACATTTTTTATTAGTTTTAATTTTGATTTTATGACGTTTTAAATGATTTTTTAATTAAAACAGTTATATTTAATATACACTATCTTTGGTTTCGTCCCTGTTCCTTCTTTATTTTGTGAAACTGAATTTTAAAAAAAAATTTTGTTATTAAATATCTAAATTTTTTATAGCATTGAATATGTTGATTCAACCAATGGTTTTGATCTCAAAACTGATTCAATGGTTGAATTTGTTTAATTTGTGGGCTAGATTAGGATGAAATCAAGCAGAAATCAAGAGAAAAAGAAAAATGGAATCAGATTTACGTGGGAAAACCCCTTAAAAATGGGGAAAAAACTACGAAAGTGAAAGAATTCATTATCATCATCATATTTACAAAGATTTAGGATAGGAGAGAGTAAGAAATATGAAGAATTTTCAAACTGGGATGGAGAAGGAGCTTAAGTCTTCAGAGAGGCAGAGTTTGGTATCTCAAGATTGGAATGTCCAAATGAATAACTTCCCTTGCCTTCTATTTCTCCACGTGTTGGTCAGGTTGGCACCAGCTAAGCTTCCAGTTAGCTCTAGGCGGGCAATAGTTGGTAATTCTTCTAGAAGGCCAGTCTGGTAGTAGCTGGAAACTCTTCTAGAAGACCATATCTTGAAGTTCTTTGAGATCATTCCTTTTCGTTGCCATGGGTCGATGGACAAATAAACGGTTTCAAGCTAAAGAACGAGCGTGTTGTTTTGAGTCAAAGAATGATGGTTCTTTTTTGGGCCGTATAGAATGAAGGATTTGCCTCACTGATGGATGGAGGATCTGTCTCGAGCCGATGAATGGAGGATCTGTCTCAAGCTGATGAATGGAGGACTTGTCTCGGGCCAATGAATGGAGGATCTGTCTTAGGCCTATGAATGGGATTATGGGGGATCTGTTGTAAAGGCTTCCAGTCTTGACATGTGGTGGTTGGAATGAACGCCACGTGTCATTATATTTTCACCCCTATCAGAATACATCTTAACAAATTGAAGATATATTGAATTTTTCTTAGCAATTTTAATATTTGATTGATTTAAATTAAATAATTAGCTCTTATCATGAGAAGGAACATAAAACATAATTTCATTAGCAACTACAAATATTTTTATGACAAATATATAATTAAAATTATTTTACTGCATAAACAGAGGAAAAAAATTCAATAAATATTGACATTTGCTCATAAATGCTCTCTAATCCGCATCAATAACACTATTCATAGATAGGACCATTTTATGCTTAAATTTGGTTAGTTGGTCATGTTGATTACAACATTAATCCTATACCATTTTCATAAACATCACATTTTATGCATCTGTTTCGGATAATTTAATATGTCAAATATGTATATTTTCAGACATTTATAAAAAATATAGAGAAATATATGCTACAAAAGTCAAAAAGTTTTAATGGCAACACATGTGAGAAACAGAGCACTTTTTCAATGTGAGCCCCCCACACCTTTGTCCGTTATGTTATAAAGGTCCATGCATTTGACGATGAGAGGTGGTCCCTCTGCAACGTGGGCCTTGTGCTTTATAGCCTATCTATTAATTATATATTTATTATTTTGAAAGAAATAGATGCAATATAAATCGGAAAGTAGTACATTGTATAACAAACATACACCACAAAACCAACAATGACACTGAAACAAATGGGAAATATTATTTTCATAAAAATAAATAAATAAATAAATTAATTGTAATTAAAAAAATAATTAAAGAAAATAGACAATTTTGTAAAAAGTGTTGCCAAAAAGCAGTTCCGTAGTGTGCTATGCTACGACAATCAAAGTCACTATATTATTGAATCATACGACAGAATCAAACAACACAGTTAATCAATCCTGATGACATACTTTTAGTAAGCAAGGATGTAAAAATTGATAAGTTAAAGCAAAATTTGAGCAACTTTTTTTTTTTTTGACAAGAAAGACTTGGAACAAACAAAAAGTATTAAATATGAAAATTAAGCCTGATAGAAAAAAAAATTGTGACTATAACAAAAAAAAATATATTCAACATGCAATTGAAAGGTTGAATAATATATATATATATATATACACGGGCATGCTACAATAAGGCCGGTCAGAACACTGTTCTGGTAAGATCGTCTCTCACTTTGGCCCTTGGAGCATGTTTTAAGGATTTCCAACTATATGGATGGAAAGAACATCGAAAAATAAGCTAGCATGTTAATTTTCATACAATTTGGGAACTTATAGGGTCTTCATCTTAACGAGTGAAAATTTATAGAAATCCTACCGGTTCAGAATTTCACCCGTTAAGATGAAGGCCCTACAAGTTCCCAAATTGTATGAAAATTGACATGCTAGCTTATTTCTCGATGTTCTTTCCATCCATACGGTTGGATTTCCTCAAAATCTTGTGCAAGTAAGTGGGTCAAATGGAAGCGTACACTTGCTTGATGCCGGTGATGCATAGTAGCATGCCATATATATATATATATATATATATATATATATGATAAGGTAAGGTCGGCCGGAAACATTGTCATTTGCGGTCACCTCCCATTTGGACACCTGGAGCATGTTTGAAAGATTTCCAACCGTATGGATGGAAAGAACATCGAAAAATAAGCTAGCATGTCAATTTTCATACAATTTGGAAACTTGTAGGGTCTTCATCTTAAAGGGTGAAAATTTATAGAAATCTTACCGGTTCAAAATTTCACCTGTTAAGATGAAGACCCTACAAGTTCCCAAATTGTATGAAAATTGACATGCTAGCTTATTTTTCGATGTTCTTTCCATCTATAGGGTTGGATTTCCTCAAAATACTGTGCAAGTGGGCCAAAAAGAGGCGACCGTACTTGCACAGTGATAAGGGCGGCCGCATAGTATCATGACATTATATATATATATATATATATAGGGCCGGCCATAACACTATTCATTTAAGGTCGCCTCATTTTTAGGCACTTGGATAGTATTTTTTCCAAATCCAACTGTATGGATGGAAAGAACATCGAAAAATAAGCTAGCATGTTGATTTTCATACATTTTTGTGACCTTATGATCATTCATCTTAAATGGTGAAATTTTATAGAAATCTTAACTAGTTAATTTTTCACCCTTTAAGATGAATGATCATACGGTCACAAAAATGTATGAAAATCAACATGCTAGCTTATTTTTCGATGTTCTTTCCATCCATACGGTTGGATTTGGAAAAAAAAATACTCTCCAAGTGCTTAAAAATGAGGCGACCTTAAATAAATAGTGTTATCTTGGATAAACCACTAGAACCACGCCATAGGCATGATTTAAACCCATCACCCTTTCTTTGTGAGACAAATGAGTTATCAACTTTCCATATGCCTAGCTACTACAGACCAATGGTGGATAAGGCCAAGAGTAAATTGGCACACTGGAAGTCTCAAAGCCTATCTATGGCAGGGAGGATAACTTTGGCCAAATCTACTCTCATGGCCTTACCCATCTATGGACTGAACACTTACAGTATTCCTGACTCAATACTAGAATCCCTAACTCAATTAATTAGGGGTTTCATATGGCAAAGCACTGACAAAAACAGAGGACTACACCTGATTAACTGGTACACTGTGACTAGTGAAAAGGCTTAGGGTGGTTTAGGGATTAAAGATCTCAAAATAATGAAGAAAGCACTGTTAGCAAAACATGTCTTGGATCTCCTAAACTGTAGTGAGAAAACATTGGCTCAACTAATGATATATAAATATGGAAAACTAAACCTGTGGAGCCCAAAAAACAATAGAAATACATCCCAAATATATAGATCAATTATCCAAGCTGCATACTTGATTAGAGACAAATTCAGTACTGTTGAAATTGCTGCTAATACAGGAGTTGCTCTTCAA
The DNA here is from genome assembly GCA_026586065.1 of Dioscorea zingiberensis. Taxonomy (NCBI): domain Eukaryota; kingdom Viridiplantae; phylum Streptophyta; class Magnoliopsida; order Dioscoreales; family Dioscoreaceae; genus Dioscorea; species Dioscorea zingiberensis. The sequence continues at coordinate 59,107,648 of CM048820.1, read as the reverse complement.
CCATGGCTTTATGATATGCCTATTAGTCATAAGCCTACATACTTCAATATGAATTATGATTTAAATAATATAGAAGTTGGGAACTTACTGCTGAATGAGGAATGGGATGCAGAACAGATAGTTGATATCTTTGGCACTAACATATCAGAAAATATCATAAGTTTACAGATAAACCCTGCTATGGAACATTGTACCTAGAGATGGCTACCAGGGACATCTGGGAAATCTTTCACAAGTGCCATATATAATGCAATTAAAAAACCAGGTGACTCACAGCAGTGGAAATGATGGAAACACCTATGGAAACTGAAAATTGCACCAAAAATCAAATGTTTTCTATGGAAGCTCTTCCATGGGAAGCTACCAACCAAGGACCTATTATACAGAAGGGGTATAGGACCACATGACATGTGCCCAAGATGCAAGCTGCAGGAGGAAACAATTCAACATATATTCTGTGAATGCAAATGGGCACAAGAGGTATGGGACAACAGGAAAATGCAGGAGGTACTGAGGAAAACAGGAAGCCAATCAAACACATTGCTATTGGGAGATTGGATGCAAAGTAAACAACAGAACTCCCATGAATCAGAAGAGGAGGCAGCCAGCATAATTGCCTATACATTATGGTACATATGGAAATCCAGATGCAACCTGATTTTCAGAGAGAAAGATACAGATTTACAGGCAATTAGGAGTATGGGGAAAATTGCGGCAACTGAATACATACAAAGGAAAATGCCCCTAGAGTTGGCAGTGGAGCAGAAGAAGGAGCAATGGAAGAGAAGCAACTTCAAATACACATTATGGACTGATGCAGCTTGGAATGAAACAGGTAAGCAGGCAGGGATTGCTTACATTGCACTTACTAATAAAGGCCAATTCTATATTGCAGTTGCCCAGTGGAGGCTGAGTCTGCTTTTGAAGGAGAAATGAAGGCAATACTCAAAGGATTGGAGAAGCTGATCAACACTGGAGCAAGGGAGGCCCAAATTTACACTGACAACCTGAGTGCTTCAAAAATTCTGAAGGGAGAGGTGCAGGACAATGATTGGAGAACTACTGAGACTACAGATCGAAGCAGGGCAATGATGTCCATAATGGAAGCATGGGAAGTTAAATATATCCCTCGAAGCAACAACTTTCTGGCTGACTTGATGGCCAAACATGCCAAGGAAACAGGAGAAGAAGAGGACTTTAACACTGAGGAGGAAATGCCTGGACACTTGAAAACTTTGTTATCTAAATTAAGACTTCAGTTTTTGATTGAATAAAACAGTCAACTAGAATTTTATTACCAAAAAAAAAAAAAAAAAACTTTCCATATGCCTAGCCAATTAGAACACCAATTGCAAGTTTGTTTTGTTTTTGTTTTTTGTTTTTTTTGTTTTTTTTTGTTTTGTTTTGTTTTTGTTTTGTTTTGTTTTGTTTTTTTTATAAAGCGACAAACGCCCCCCACAAGAGAAGTCAAGGGGCCCAAACGTAGAGCACGCTCAATACGTCCGATCCCCCGGCATAAGGAAGGGCTTGATCCATGGTTCTTCCTGAGAGAACCTAACCTCTTTGCAAAGGAACCAACTGGTACCAATAGTCTTGGATGTCGTTTGTTTGCAAGCCATTTTAAGTTGAGTTCAAAACAAACTTCTAACATGACTCATTATTGGGTAAATTTTTTGGGGGGTCACTAAACTATGTATGGATTTCATTTTAGTTACCGAACTTCAATTTGTCTCATAGCAGTTACTCAACTTCAATTTGAGTTCAACAGGCAGTTACCCAAGGGATTCCGGTGCCCTTTTGCTGACATGGATGTCGGTGAAGCCACGTAGACCGATCCAGTCAGCATCCTCTTCGTAAAAAAACCCCCTTAGCTTTCCCCTTTTTTCCCTACCTGAAAGAAAACCATCGCACTTGGAGTGAGACCAGGGCGGGCGACTGTTGCAATCACCTTCGAGCAAAAGCGAGCGAAAGCCTACTGCAATCACCGGTGAGCAAACACAATGCGTGTTGCTGTTAGAGTGAAATGAAAGTGAACTGGGAGGTACAACCTGATAGAGAGAAAGTATAGGCTTACTGTAAGTGGCCCTTTTCGAAACCTAGCTCCCTTGCGTTGTTTTTGAACATTGTGATGGAGATTAAGGTCAAATTAGGGTCTAAGCATTAATTTCTTGTGAATAAATTTAATTTATTAAATTTTTTTCATAATTAACATCACAACAAGTGGTATTTGATTATGAATAGTTAGATACACATTCACAACTCTATAATATGATGTTAAGAAATTTGTACACTACTTATCTGTTAAAAGTTCATATTTTCATTACCTGATTTCAAGTAAGAATGTGGTGACGACCCGTGATACTACAGTAATCCCTTGTCACTGGGGTCGTCTGACCCGAGATTCCCGGATCTGGATCTGATCTCAAATAAAAAATTATTTTATTTAGCTTATGATGGCTTGAAAACATGAGAGGAATTTTTTTTGTAATAATTCTTGAACACAAGGCTATCAACCTCTCACTAATTGGGGTTATTGAAGGGTTTTTATTGTCCTCTAGATTATTTGATCATCTTGGCAAAATATTAGAGCCACTATGCCTTGTAAGTTTTTTAAATTATTTCCATTTGAAAGGTTTGTTTGGAGCCACTGTGACTTATACTATTTTATCTAATTATTGTATATACTATTAAGCCACTAAGATAAAAATGAATGATTATACTTCCATATCTTGTGATTGTAATGTTTGTAATTTTTTTTCATCTAATGATTCTAATATTTTATTTAGCTTCTGTTGGCTTGACAACATGAGAGGAGTTTTTTTTAAAGAATTCTCAAATAAAAATGTGGTTGTGCTCTTACATCAATAGTCTTAATTTTTGCTAGTTAGTACATTGAACACAAGGCTATCAACCTCTCACTAAACCGGGTTATTGAAGAGTTTTTTAATGTCTTCTAGGTTTGTTTGGAGCCACCGTGACTTTATAAGCCACTGTGACTTATACTATTTTATCTAATTATTGTATATACTATTAAGCCATTGTGATAAAAATGAATGATTATAATAGATATATAATGATTGTAATGCTTGTAATTTTTTTCATCTAATGATTCTAATATATTCCTAACATATTAATATTTTTATTTCAAGTACCAAAATCTGAGTTATTAACAATTTCGATGCATTTTATGCTCAGTGATGTAGAAGGAATGACAGGATATGTCGATTTTTGTTGTGCAGATCAGATGTCTAGGATTGAACTTATTAGCAAGGTCAAAGAGTTTAAATTACAAGTAGATGATTGTAGTGTTTGGTGGTTAGATCTGACAAGTGAGAATAACGGGGTAAGAGAAATTAGGACTGATTTAGATGCTCTATCAATAGCATTGTCTGTGGATTCCTCCATGAAAGATGTGTGTACATTAAGGTTGCCAGTAAAGGGAGTGATCATGAGGGTGTCATGGTTGGCAATAGTGTTGGGGGTGCAGGTACAAGTCAAAGAAATCCTTATTTGGAGGACAACACAGGAGAAGAAGTAGAAGAAACAGAAAAAACATAGGGAGATCATGAACTATAAAAGGGAGATGATGATTTAAAGGGTCAGTTGTATGGGAAACCAAGTGAGGAAAAAGAAGTAGATAAAGATAGTGATATATTTGATTTAAATTATAGCTTTCATGATGATGTACATGGAGAAACTATGGATAATGCTCATATGCTTAGGGCTGCGGTAGTTGTGGAAAGAGAATCTATAGGAACAAACAGTGATTTTGAATATGCAGAATCTGGAGAGATGCTATCATGTTCTTTAACAAACTAGGGATAAATAATCCCGTATTTGGCCTAAGTATGCAATATTCAATGAGGAGGTTGATATGAAGAACATTGTATTTAAAATTGGAATGAAGTTTAGGAGTTTCAAACAATTTAAAGAGACAATATGGGATTAAGCATCAATATGTGATGAACTTCAGGCCCAACTGTAAAACAAGGTGCAAAGCAATTTGTAAGAAAGACTACCCTTTCTTTTTATGGGCTTCACCAGTGGTGAAAGATGGGAGTACAATTCATATCAAGTTAAGAATATTGAATCATGAGTGTACAATGGATTACATTAATAGGCATGTGAGTGCAGAGTGGATAGCAAAGACCTATCTAGAACAATTTAGGGCAGATCTTCTATGGAATTCTGTTGCCATTATCCAAGCTGTGAAAACCAATCAGTAGGCTTAAAGCATTCATTGCTAAAAGCATTGCACGAAGGTAATTTACCCCTTATTTATTATAACTGTCTAGTTATTTGATTAGGTGTTCATGTGATGATCAATTTTTTTTTCCTCTATAGTTTTGTCTAAAAACAAGGCTTCCAGATGGTGATGAGGAGACACAAATGTTAAGGCTTTATGATTACAGCTTAGAGCTATGGAGGACACATCCTGGTTCGTCAATAGTATTCAGAAATAGTGAAGAAGCCTTTTAAGCCATGTATGTGTGCCTTGCTCTACTTAGGGCTGGATTCCTTGCAGGATGCAGAAGAATGATTTCATTTTATGGATGCTTCCTAAAGGGGCTATATGGAGGGCAGTTGCTGTCAGCAGTAAGTATAGATGCAAATGATTGCATCTACCCAATTGCGTGGGTTGTGGTTAGCCAAGAGAACATGGAGAACATGAAGTGGTTTCTAGAGCTATTGGCTGATGATTTAAGGATCACTAACAGTCAAAAAATGGGTATTCACGTGTAACAGGCAGAAGGTATCTTCCCTGTTTATTCAATTTTTTGTAGATTACAAAGGTTTACTGATTCCTTCTCCCCAGTTTTTTTATTTTTTTTCCTTTACTTTAATTAGGGTTTAATGCCTACAGTTGTAGGGTCATTCCCTCATAGTGAGCATAGATTTTGTAGTAGGCACATCCACACCAATTTTAGGAAGAATTTTTAAGGCCAAAACACTAAAAGACCAAGTTTGGCAATGTGCAAGGGCCTTTCACCTCCCTGCATTTGAGAAAGCAATGGACACACTCAATGGGATGTCTGAAAGAGACCATAATTACATGAAAAAAATAGAACCTAAATATTGGAGCAGGTCTCACTTTCAAACACAGTTCAAGTGTGATATACTTCTCAACAATTTGTGTAAATGCTTTAACAACCACATACTTAAAGCTAGGATGAAGGGCATAATCGCATGAATGAGATGATCAGGGCCAAGTTAATGATTAGAATACAAAAAAGGAGAGATGCTTTGAAAAAATGCACAAACATGCAATGCCCTAGAATACTTAAGAAATTAGAAAAGTTGAAGCAATTGAGGTTGTCTTATAACACAACATGGTCTGAGGGTGATAGGTACCAGGTTCTAGGGCCTGAAGGCCAGTTTGTAGTTGATAAAGAAGGACATAATTGTTCCTGTAGGAGATAGTAGTTAATTGGGCTACCATGTAGTCATGCAATCTCAATCTTGTTCTATAACAAAGAAAAGCCTGAAAACTATATGAATGCATTTTACGAGGTGAGGACTTTTTTGGAAACATATAAGCACACCTTAAACCCCACACATGATAAGGATTTATGGCCTAAGAGTGATTAAGGGCCCATGATCCCACCTAAACCAGTGAGTAGGAGACGAGGCAGGAAAACTTTACAAAGGAGGAAAGAGGAGGGTGAAGAGAATATTGACTTCAGAGGTAAGAAAGTTGGTAAGAAAGGAGTTGTGATGAGGTGCACCATATGTGGAATAGGATTCGATATTTAATTCATATAATCCAATCCATTATTTTGTACCAACATTATAATCAATCTCTCTCTGGAATAGGATTAGATATTTAATTCATATAATCAAATCCATTATTTTGTACCAACATTATAATCAATCTCTCTCTGGAATAGGATTCGATATTTAATTCATATAATCAAATCCATTATTTTGTACCAACATTATAATCAATCTCTCTCTTTATAGATTAATTAAGAAAATAATTTATTTGCCTTAGCACTTTAAACGATAGATTTTTTTTATACTTTTCTATGAAGAGAAATAGATTTTTGTATAATAGAGATGCAAGTTGTACACCAAAACCTTATTTCTATATGATTTATGACAGAGGTAAAAGTGAGAAGATGGGTGACGCCCATCTAGCCATCTATGTGGAGAAGCATTCGGGAAATATCTGGGAAACTTCTGCTAGGGCTTACATATTATCCCATTCGAGTCAGTATGGTTTCTACTCGGACCCGTACCCAATTTAACTGGGCTAGAGACGATTCCATTCATAAATCTCATTCGAAAATCCAGATTGGGTCTGTTACTTTCCGTTTGGATTCACTAGGGTGTTTTCTATCTAGCTTCACAAAATAACTCCAGTTCAAACCATCACAGTTCATCATCTATCCGGAATTCTATTCGAATAACTCGGCCCAGAAATTCTATTCGGAAACTCTACTCGGATAATTCTACTCAGAAATGCTATACAGAAACTCTACTTGGAATCCCACTCAAATAATTATACTTGGAAATTCTATTCGGAAATTCTATTAAAAAATCCTAGTGTTAGACTCAGTCACACAGAATAGGAGGGCCATAGGGGCCCCTCTAGAAGCCTCTAGAAGGAAGGACAACTGACAGACTTGGGCTGAGCTGGCACACTTGGGCGCCAAGCTTCCCCTAGGGCTGAGCTAGCAAACTTGGGCGCCAAGTTTCTCTAGGCCAAACACCTATAAAGAGGAGGAGCGACTCTCGAGAAAGGGGGAGGAGAAAACGCTGAAGCCCTGCCTCTCCAACAACCCACCTTCCTCCTTACTCACTTTGTACTCTCTCTAAAATGCTCCATTCTCCATGTAACTTCTATGAGTTCATAGTGTGAATCACTCTCATGAGAGAGACCCGTGGTTTTTCCCTGATTTCGAGGGTTTTCCACGTTAAACTTTGTGTCTCCTTCCGTTTTAATCTGATTTCTACTTGATTTCCGGTTGGTTAATTTTGGCTCTCTATTCAAACAAATTCAACCGTTAATGTGAGAATGAGTTTGCTCTCGAGACAAAGTTGATCTCAGCGTCAATAATTTACATCAACATCACTTTTTATCCATATGTTTCAGATAATTAAAAATATCAAATATGTATATTTTCAGTCTTTGATAAAAAAAATATAGAGAAATATATATTACAAAAGTCCAACAATGCAAACAAAAAACATGTGAGAAACACGACTTTTGAATTTTTAGGCCAATCAAGACACCTTGAATGGCTCCACATGACAATGAGAGCTGGTCCCTCTTCAAATTGTAGCTTGTGTTTTATAGCCTATCTACTAAATATTGTAAATTGCATATTTGTATAACAAACATATACAAAGACAAACGACAGAGACATTGTACTAAATAGGAAATATTTTTTAACAAAATTTAATTAATTAAATAAATATTATCATTTATTAGTAATAAAATTTTAAAATATTTACAAATATGAATAATTAATTATAAGTATTTATTTGAATTTATACTAAGGGTTAAACACACTATTTATCCATGTACTATTATCTGCGATATTCATTTTCTTTCATGCTTTTAAAATATTGATATAGTCAGTATGCTTTCACATATTTTTGTTAAATACCGTCCCTGACGCTGACATGGCAGCACATATGAAATATAACCTAATTTTATGATTTTTTTTAATTTACACATGGCAGTATTTTGCTGGCATGACATACATATGCTGCCAATTTTTTAATTACTTTTAAAAAAATTATTATTTTGCTGATGTGGCAGAATACATATGCCACGTCAGCAAAATACTGCCATGTGTAAATAAAAAAATTAGAAAATTATGTTGTATTTCTTCTGTGCTACCACGTCAGAGTTAGGGATGATATTGAACAAAATATGCAAAATACAGGGACCGTATTTAATATTTTTAAAATATATGGATGAAAATGAACATTGGCTATAATACAGGGACAAATAGTGTATTTAGACCTTTATATTAATTATGTTAATCTTGCGTAAAACTCAAAAAAAATATTTCCATAAAAGAAAATTAAAACTACAAACAACCATTCCAACTTTATTGTACTGTTCTCATAAAAGCTTTTATAAATAATTTGGAACAGTATATATTTATTGTTTTGCAAGAATTATTAAAGAGATTAATTTGTGATCTTAATAATTTTATCATAACCCTACTCAAGAAAAACAATAAATTCTAAAATTAAAATGGAAATAAATAATAAAATTTAATATAAAATAAATAAATAATAGATTTTTCTATGTATACTTATGTACCCCTGTCTATTTAATAAATAATAGGGTTCCACCTTTGCTTGTGGAATTCAAACTAAAATAACAATAATAAATAAAGTATTATTATCTTCCAAATTTTTTTTCCCAATATCCTCTATCTCTCGTCAATATTATCAACGAGCATATAAAATAAAATAAAATAGAACTGTCGTTCATAATAGGGTTAATTCTTTTTACCCACTTGAACTATACCACTTTTTCACTATGGCACCTCAACTTTTTTAAGTTTTTCAGAGACCCGCAACTTTTTTTAAGTTGCAAAAAAGCACCTCTGTCAACATCTGTGAAACGGTCGTGAGGTTAAATGAGTAACCCACCTCTAATTCTTTAATTAAAATTTAAATCTTAATTATAAAAACCCTAACCCTAATTTTAAAGTTTCTGATTTCTAAATCCCTTCCTCCTCCACCTCCCGCACCCACCTCTCTAACCTCAACCTCATCCTCAAGAAATCCTTTTCCTCATAGATCGCAACCGACATCACCCAGGGCCTCGACTACATCCACCACCACTCCGCCGCTTCCTCCCCGCATGGCATCCGCCGTGTCCAACTCCGGTTTCTACACCCCCATCTGCTACTTTGGAGCTGCGACTCTCTTCGGCGAGATCCTGATGAGTTTACGGGCCACTCTCCTCTGCTGATCCAGGAGACAGCAGGTTACATGGCTCCTGAGGTGGTTGCTGGGGGTCGGATCTCACAGAGCTCGAACGTCTTTGCCTTCGATGTGGTCCTTCTCAAGTTACTATCCAGTAAGAAAACCCTGGAGACAATCTTGCTGATCGAGACGGCCTTGGTGGCGATCGGCGCCGACGATGAGGAGGCGGAAAACGTGGTCCGATTGGGGAGGGTGAGGAGGTGGATGTACTGGCAGCTCTGAGACTCATTCCCGGTGGTGTCGACAGAGAATCTTGTCAGATTGGCCCCTCCGATGTGTGGCGGTGTTGGGTTGGGTCAGCCCCATTTGGGCTTGACTCAATTCCTTGATGTGGGCCTCTACCATATTAAGAGAGTTATGTGGTTAGGTACTTAAACCACAAGTTGGAGGACTCATTCAATTAGTGAGATATTGAGAATTTGGTGTGGCATTGTGGTGGCTAGGGTTTGAAGACATTCATACAAGAAGAAAGGAGGAAAAGAAGGAGAAGCTAGGACTTGCAAGAAGATAGGAAAATCGGTGCCGAACTTTGCTCAAGATTGGGGTGAAGGGTTCCTTGTGAGAGTCTCTCCAAAGTTGTAGGGTTTGATCTCTATTTGCTCTCTCTCCTCATTGTTGATATCGTCATCTATGTATGTGATGGCATGTGTAGCTTGAGAAAGCTTGTTTCTCTTGTACGTTTGATGCCCCTTGGCTTGTATTCCTCTAGTTAGCTAGAGAAGACCAAATCAATATAGTTGAAAGGGCTTAAGAGGCTCTAAGAAGTCCCGTGGTTTTTTCCTATCGTTTGGAAGGGGTTTCCACACTAAAATTGTGTGTCTTTGATTATCATCTTGTTAGTTTTGATTGTTTACCTATTTTGTACACAAGAAAAAGGGGAAGAGAAGATCCAAAAACAGGTGCTCATTCTGCAGAAAACAGAGAAGTAAACAAGCTTGTTTACATTCAGACAAACTTGTCTACAAGACAAACAGAGAGCTAAACAAGCCCTTCTAGATTCAGGCGGGTTCATCTGCAAGCAAACAAAGAAGCAAACAAGCCCACCTAGATCCAAACAAGCCTATTTGCCTCTCTATCCGAAGCCAGTTGTAGGTGTTGGTTTTACGGTTTGGTTTTTTTGACCGGTTTCTCCCCAGCAGGCGGAAGAGGCGGTGACGTGACCGGGGATGGCCTAGGTCGCCGACAAGGTCTCCAAAGGTCTTTCTCAACGCCAAAGAGTTGGAAAAACGGTTTCACCCCTCACCCCCAAAAAAAAAACAAAAACCCTTCATAATAATAAAAATTTGTTAGGATTTGAATTAGATGGAATGGACACAAAAATATAAGGGCAAATTATCTTTTAGTCTTAGATACTATTTGATACTGTTTCTCATCCAAAGTACTATTACACACCACCCAAGGGATATTTATAGGCAATTTGGGCACTATTTAAGGGACTAAAAGTTAAATAAATAAAAATATAAAGTGGAATAAGATTAAATAATTGATTATATTGGGTTTAATATTGAATTATTTTGTATTTATTTCAACTTTTCATTTGATTGTTTGGCACCAATGAAAAGATAACTTTATATTAAATTGTGGGTATTGGTTAACTAGGGATACCTATATTTTTACTTTCACAAGAAAAATTAATTAATTTATTCCCTTTTAAGATAAGAGATTAAAGGGTTTGAACCACAACTACGATGTTTCTGATGGCTTATTCATATTTACTATAAAATAATTAACTAGAGATATGGAAACAAGTTTTCCTAAATAGTAACAGCTGAAATTTTAAAATAAAAAATATAATATTAGCAAATAATTCATATAATATATTTCACATTAAAAAAAAAAACATATTTTTTTATTGGCCTCATAAAACAGAGATACTTTGTTATTTTTTTATTTTTAAATTACCTTCAAAATGTGTCCACGTAGAAGATAACACCTGAAAAAGTTTTGAAGCACCAGCTGCACCACTAAGGGAAAGGAGAACCTTCATCTTCTGCCGAGATATCTCTGAACAAAGGGAGGCCACTTTGATAAACATGAAGGTGCAAGTAGGAAGGGGCTCACATATCAATTGTTGAAAGAAAACTGAATTGAGGGTCAAGCACCATGCTATATCTTCTTAGAGCTGTAACATGTATATGATCCAAAATAAGCATCGAGCATTTAACAATAGATGTGGCGTAACATCAAATCCTAAATGGCATACCGATCCTCAAACCGGGAACCCTTACACTGGCGAGACTAACAATTGAGTTCCCTCAACTGACATATCATGGAGAGAGAGGACACCCAGGATGTCAGACGATGGAAACTCACGGCCAACAGTGCATTCACTGTTCAAGGTGGATGGGGGACAAAGATGCCCAATAGGACGCAAATTCTGGAAGACATCATTGCTCACCAAAGGTGTATGAAATATTTCACATGACTGACCTGGGATGACAAGATCCTAACCCTCCAAAACCTTGCCCAAAGGAACTGGAGGGGAGATCGAACATGTTGTTACCTTTGTGAAACTGAAGCAGAAACTACAAACAACCTACTGTCTCCATGCCCATTCACGGTTAGTATATGGGAAAACTTTTGTGGCATGTTTGGCATAAAGGGAAAACCGGAGAACACGGATGACATATGGGGCAAGGCATTCCTCGCCAAGCAAGTGGATGAAGACAACAAAATGGGATGGAACTTAATGGCAATGGCGATCACCTGGAGCGTTTGGTTGGAGAGAAACCAGAGATGCTTCAGCAATAAACATCTTGTATTCAAGTACCTTATTCGATGCATTGACTTCCTTGTTCTGTCATGGTTAATTGGATGCGACCCCCACAAATAACAGGCAAGCGCTACACAAGGCCGAGGCAACAGTTAAGCGAAACCTTGAATCCACAAGGGAAGAGGAACGCAGTCAATAGCCGGGCGCAGACTTTGGAGATGATGAGACTCTGACCCCGACTTAGACCCCTCCAGGGAGCGAGCGACCGGCCAACTAAAGCATGGGAGGTAGCTCCACCGATATGTTTTGAGCAAAGCACACATTTTTTCCACTCTTAATTTGTATATGGCTTGGCCAATGTAAAACACTTTCTTTAGTACTTAAATAAAAAGTGGTTTATCCACAATTTTCAAAAGAAAAAAAGGGTGACACTTTAAAGGCCAGGATGAGACAAATCCCTAATGAATTTATAAGTATGTTTGTGGTATTGTTGACCTAAGAAAAGAAAGAGCTTGAAGTTTGTTTAAGGTAGTGTTTCACATGTATAATATTTGTGGTATATATATAGATATAATTTCAAGTAAAATTCAGTGTTTTTAAATCAATTCTATTGAAAGATCAAGGAAAGTAGACATACAATGGCATCATGAATGAAATCCAACAACAAACTATTTTGCAAGATCAGAACATTGATAAGTGGTAATAATTTGCTGGAATAATGTAGTCACATTATAAATAATAATTAACATCTTGCTAAATTGCATAAAATGATAAACAACAACTAATTCAAACATCAAACTGATACAAATAAAATTCAACTAAATTGCAAAATCAGACATGATAAATAATAACTAGTTTAAAGATCAAATTAATAACACATACAATCACATTATAAATAAAAACCAAGGACATACTAGAATTTAGAATTAGAACATGATAAGAAATAATTTGTTTAAAAATCAAACCGATGAGACGTAATTGCATTTTATATAAAACCTAATATCATGCTAGTTTGCCGTAGATCTATGATCTATGTGTATAAACAAGAAAATCGTAATGTTACTAGAATGCCTCGCAAAACTGAACAAATGGAGAAGCGCGCAGGAACGCTGTCCTAGAAAAACTATTTGCCGCCTCAAGGTTTCCATGGCGATGTTTGATGGAGATACTTCTCCTCCCTCGGGTGGTGCAAGTCACAGAAGGGGTCGAGTGTTGGTGTAGTTATAGCACATAAAAAAACATGATTTTCAAAAGGAAAAAAATAGTGAAAACGAAAGAGATAATTTTTTTTCACTAAAATTTCCTCACATCTTACCCTCTTTAATAGAGAATTCCAACCGATAGCATCTACTCGCGCTCAATCCGGGGAAGTCACCTCTGTTTCAACGGGAGCCGTTTCATTGAGGAGTTTTAATGTTTTCACAATAGCCCCCTAACTTCTTAGGTTTTACATTACATAATTAAGTCTCAATTTATAAAATTTTGCATAATGGTCCCCGCAATTGTAAAGTTTTGGATCATAAAATAATTTCCAAATTAAAGGAAAAATTTTGCAAAACAAACCGTAAAATTTTGTATTTTTGCATAACAAATTCATCCCTAAATCTCTTGCAACTCCAAAACTGTCATCATTTAAATAAAGTTTACATTTTTATGATATTTTTCATATGAAAATAAGCAAAAATATTAATCCAACACCTCTGAAAAACAAACTTTACTACTTCAGAACGAAAACATTTATCCAATCAAAGCCAATTTTAACTTAATTAAGTTTATTCAATAACTTTATTTATTTAATTAATTATTTTATAAAAATTTCATTCCTACCCTAGGTTATTCCTTTGGTTGTAATAATTGAAATAAAATGATTATTTCACAACCAAATATTTTTTATGACTTATTTTTAAATTAAGTTAAATAAAAATATAATCTGACTTCACAAGATCAAATTTGAGTCAAATTTTATTCTAATGTGTAAAAGATGAGCTACACGTGATATCGAATTCTTTGTCGGGGCTTGAAGTAGGTGAATTTTCTAGCCAGTCATGTTTCATATGGAGCAATGAATATTGGTTACATTATTTGGTGCCCCTTATCAATTATCAAGTGTCAATTCGAGATTTTTTTTTCTTCTGTATATTGGATTTTTTTTTTCTTTTTTCAAAACTTACCTAAGTTGGATGAGTGTGGTGCAAAGTTGTGGTAGTCAGATTTTTGGAAGTATATGATATTCATGAATGGAGGAAATAACTCAATTATTCATAAAGCAAGTGGTGAAGAAACATGAAGTTCCATGGTGCATAGTGAGTGATTGAAAGGCTCATATTAGGTTTGGATTTTTTTTAAATATAAATAAATCATATTTATCAAAATTAAACAAATAATATATTAGTTGAAAAAAATAAATATAAATAAATAGTTTTGTCTCACTCAACAACAATAATGTCCTTACATATTCCAAAACAATTAATCTTTATATATTTAAAACGGCCACATAATCACACCCGGACCCAATAATAATAATTCCCTTTTATTTATTTACTTTAAAACATATTATTCAAAATGGTTATATTACATTTTCCTCGTAATTAAAATATTTTAATAAATTTGTCAATAACTAACAAATTTTAATTTTTATCTATTATATATATAAAATTTATTACAGTCTGTTTTTTGTTCATCCCTCGTCAAGTTGGCTGATAGCAACCTGTCATGCCACATGTGGGTCATGTGAACAAGGTGGGTTGATCTGCCCACATATCTATTTTACTCTGTGTAAACTACTTTTGAATGTGTAGTAATGATAAAGCAAGTGCGAGAAAATATAGAAGTACAAATTGAGTGCCCGGTGAGCAGAAACTGTTGTCAAGGAATCTCATATCCGCCATTTGCCGATATCACACAGGCCTCCACCAACAATATGGGATTAACTACACAATCTCTTGCCAGCTTCCTGAGCGCCACCACCTCTGCATGCCCTCTTGGATATTCCACCACTTCAAAACAACCCAAGTTAGCCGCACCATCATCAACCACCTCACTGAACCTCGTTTCCACACGTGTGCGATGTAGCCTGAAAGATGAGCAAAGCCGCTCTTCCTTTCTAATGGACCGGCGTGACATGCTCGTGGGCCTCGGTGGCCTCTACGGTGCAACCGAGGGAATGCTGGCCGCCAATGCAGCCCCTTTGGAGCCACCAGACCTCGAGGATAAGTCGGCATGCGTCAGAGCAACCGAGAATAACATCGAAACAAAATGCCCTGGCACAGATCTTCTGAACTGCTGCCCGGAGTACCAAGGCAATCCTGTGACGGTCAAAAACTATGATTTCCCGAAAACGACCCTGCGCGTACGAAAGCCGGCGCAGAAGGTCGCTAATGACCCGGTGTACATGAACAAGTATAAGATGGCCGTTCAGAAGATGAAGGACCTCCCTGACAATCACCCGTGGAACTACTACCAGCAGGCGAAGGTCCACTGCGCTTTCTGCAACGAAGCGTATCATCAGGAAAACGGTGTCCCACTCCAGGTACATAACAGCTGGATCTTCCTCCCGTGGCACAGGTACTACCTCCACTTTTACGAGCGCATTCTCGGGAAGCTCATCGATGATGAGACCTTCGCACTGCCCTACTGGAACTTCGACATCAAGGAAGGCATGACCATGCCTACAATCTTCCTCGACACGGCGTCGCCGATCTACAACGAGAGACGCGACATGGACCACTATCCGCCGGTTCTGTTGGACTACAAGTACGCGTATACGGACGGGGACAGCGGAGTGGAAGGGGACGATCTTGTGCAGGAGAACCTGGAGTACTTGCGGAGGACGTTCAAGGAGGGACTGCCGCTGCCGGAGTTATTCATGGGGGACCGGGTGAGGGCCGGGGAGGAGGCCGACCCAACCAAATCTCTGGGTCAGTTAGAGGCCATCCATAATGCCGTGCATTTTTGGGTTGGGCCGAAGGAGTCACCCCACATCGATATGGGAAGCTTCGCCACCGCCGCCCGCGACTCCATATTCTTCTGCCTGCATTCCAACGTCGACAGGTTGTGGGATTTTTACCGGAGACGAAGGAATTACTGCATCGAGTTCAATGACAAAGATTGGTTGGAATCCACCTTTGTCTTCTACGACGAAAACAAAGAGGTTGTCAAAGTGCAGGTAATTAGCAGCTTTCTAGCTATATATGTTGCCTATGTGGCATGCAATGCAGTAGTGACTTACAAAATAATTAAACCTGAAGAATGTACCCCGTAACACGTACAGATAAAAGACAGTCTGGACATCAATAACTTCTGTTACACATACGAGGTGTCTCCGGCTCCATGGCTTGATGCAGTGCCGAAAAAGAAGCTGAAGACCAAGCCCAAAGGCCAGTTAGTCCAAGTGAAGGAGTTCGGGTCGGAACCGAGGGCGCTAGACAGCGTCATCAGAGTGCTCCTAACTCGGCCGAAGAAGAGCCGGAGCAAGGAAGAAAAGAAGGACCAGTCAGAGGTCCTACTTATCGAGGGCATCGAGGTGACAGATAGTAAGGAAGCACGCTTCGATGTCTACTTGGACGCGCCTACTGATTCCGACCGTGCAGGCCCAGACAAAGGTGATTTTGTCGGCAGCTTCGTCAGGCTCCCGGAGGCGGTGAAGGCAATGAAGGAAAAAGGGAAGAAGGGGCAATTCAAGCTGGGGCTCACCGGCGCTCTGGAGGAGAACGAGATCGAGGACGCCGAGAAGATCGTGCTCACGCTGGTGCCCCGGGTTGGCAATGTCACCATCGGCGGCGTGAGTATCCTGCTCTTCAAAAACGATGTTAACTGTCCTTATGGATAAGCACTGAAGCATGCGTTCCTCCTCACCATCTATCCACGACCACCAATAAAAGCATGCCTTGTGAAAATTAGAGGAGGATCTAAAATGTTGAAAGCTTTAATTATAATTTTTTTTTTTTCGTTTTCAATAGAGTTGCAGCCACAACTATACAAATTATTAAGTTCATATAATAAAAACTTTGGTAATATAGTAAGTATTGTGTTACAGGAAAAAATCAAACCTAAGATGTGGCATACTCCAAAAAACTAAGAGTAAAGTAGCCTTGTTGCTAAGAAGTAGCCATTGATCGATGGCATTTAGTGGACACCAGGAGATCCCCCGAGAGGCAACAAAGGGTTGACGTGTGCTTGGCGCTAGAAACCTATCAGGATGTATAAAAGGAGGCTTTGATTATTTAATCGGGGTTTTTTTGGATTCATTCACTCTCAGGGAGAATCTTTATCTCTATTGATCTCTTCATCTTTTCTACTAGCTCCTTCTCCCATCAAGCTTTCTAATTTGACCGTTGTAGGGTCGGGGATAGACGTGGACTTCCATTGCAAGACCGTGACTTGGAGTTTGTTATCTCTCAAGGCGGAGTTCACCTAGATCCTTACGTGGTCGTAGATCATCTTCCCTACAATTAATTAATCACTCGGAGGTCATCTTCTCCATCAAATCACACCAATTGATCAGGATCTGCACCTATCCTGAGGGTGGAGAGATTTTTGACATTAACATATCGTAAGCCTATATTCATTATTCATTATGTTATGGGTAAAATTAACCATAGGAACGTGGCATGATCTCGACCAATGAGATAGAAGCCCAACTACTCGATCATCCTGATGGAAATCTGGAGGCTAAGAAGCTAAAAATGAAGAAGTTCATACAATGGATGAAGAAGTGTAGAGATATCAGTTCCAGGTGGAAGAAGACAAAGAATGGCCTTTTGTTATTGATGTGCTGGAAAAGATGGATGGGCAATACATAACAAGATACTGAATTTAAAGACAACTAAAAGACAGACATACATGGACCAGTACTAACATTAAACTCTCCCTTTTATTAGCAACTACATAATAGATAGAGACTAAGTCCTCTGACAGGTTCCTCTCATGTGAGCACATGAGTTTATCCATCTTCATCACTGAATCAACTCAGATGTGAGTTTATCTTTATTACTGAATCAACTCAGCTACTAGTGAGTTACTTCTGGAGTTTGATCCTTTCAACACCATCCTTTAATTTATAGCTGCTGACACCTATCTTCATTCTAAGATAACTGATTTTTTGAGCAGACAAAGGTTTTGTGAATATATCTGCACTTTGCTCATATGTCCTGCAGTATTTCAAAGCAATTGAACCATCTGTCACCAAGCTTCGAATGAAGTGATACCTGATATCTATATGTTTTGTTCTTCCATGCATAATGGGGTTCTTGGCCAGTGCTATGGCTGACTTGTTATCACAGAACAGCTCAGTAGAATCTCTTTGTTCTTCATCAACATTGAGTAGCAATCTCCTTAGCCATATTGCTTGGCATGTTGATGATGTGGCTGCAATGTACTCAGCCTCTGTTGATGAGAGAGCAATGATTTCTTGCTTCTTTGAGCTCCAAGTGATGGTTGCTGATCCCATAGTGGAGATTGAGCCTGATGTGCTCTTTCTATCTTCTGTAGAGCCTGCCCAATCGCTGTTAGTAAATCCAGTTAACCTGAAATCACTAACATGAGAGTAATACAAGCCATAATCGAGTGTCCTTGCAACGTATCTCAGTATTCTTCTTGCTGCACCATGATGCTGTTTGGATGGACATTGCATGAACCTTGATAGAAGCCCAACTGAGAAGCTGATGTCTGGTCTTGTGTGTGTTAAGTAAATTAAACCTCTAATCAGTCTTCTGTAAGCTCCTGCATCAGCCTTTCCTGATTGATCATTGAGTTAGAACTTTTTGTCCTGTGTTCATTGGGGTAGCTGTCTTCTTGCATTCATGCATCTGTGCTCTTTTAAGGAGATTCTGAGCATAGTTCTTCTGGCCAATGAATACCCCTTCTTCATCTTGCTTCACTTCTAGCCCAAGAAAGTAATGAAGAAGTCCTAAATCAAACATCTCAAAGGACTTCATCATATTCAGCTTGAAGTCTTCTGCCATTTGTTTGGATGAGCTCATGTATATGATATCATCCACATATAGGCATACCAACAACACATCCTCTCCTTGCTTCTTCTTGTACAAAGTAGGCTTATTCTCACATCTGTTGAACTCTTGATTGATGAAATGCTGATCAATTTTGTTGTACTTAGCCTTGGGGGCCTGTTTTAAACCATGTAAGGCCTTCGTCAATCTCAAGACTTGCTTCTCCTTCCCTGCAACTTGGAAGCCTTCAGATTGGGTCACATATACTTCTTCTTGTAAATCACCATTAAGAAATGCTGATTTAACATCAAGCTAGTAGATGGGTCATTGTCTTTGAGCTGCAAGAGTAATGAGGAGCCTCACAGTCTCAAATCTGGCCACAAGTGAGAATGTCTCCTCATAGTCTACCCCTTGTTCTTGACTGAACCCTCTTGCAACAAGCCTGGCCTTGTATTTCTGAACACTGCCATCAGGAGCAATTTTGGTCTTGAACACCCACTTCAAGGTTACTGGTTGCTTGTCTTCGGTAGATCAGTGAGGTACCATGTGTTATTTTTGTGTATAGCTTCAATCTCCTATTGCATAACTTGTCTCCACTCATCTTGCATTGCTGCTTCTTCATAATACACAGGATCAGAGACAGTCAGAGCAAAGGTACATCTTTCATAGATGTTCCTCAATGATCTGACTCCCTGGTGCTGATCTTGTATTGGAACCTTGATCTTCTTGATTACTTGATGAATATGTGGAATTGGAGACATGGGAAGGAACATCAGGTGTACTCCTTACATTAGATGTTGAGCTTCTTGCACTTCTATCACTAGATTGTGAATTGTTTGCATGTCTTCCATCATATGTTGAACTGCTTGTATTGCCATCAGTGAACTCTGAAGTGGTTCCTGGTTGAAGTATATCTTCAGCTGTGGTAAGAGGAATCTTTAATGTTGATTGACCATTGTCTTGGCTCCATTTCCACCTGTCATTCTCGTTAAAAACTACATCCCTACTCACAATTACTTTACAAGTGATGGGATTATAGAGTTTATAGGCCTTGGACTTATTGCTATACCCTATGAAGATACACTTGATAGACTTGCTATCAAGCTTTTGATGCTGTTGAGAAGGAATTATAGGATATACAATACAACCAAATACTGTACAATAACTTATAGATGGTTTCTTCTGACTCCATGCTTCAATGGGGGTTTGATTGAACACAACCTTTGTGGGTGATCAATTCAACAAATGTACTGCAGTAGATACATCTTCTCCCTAGAAGCTATTTGAAAGACCACATTCAATGAGTAAGCTCCTTGCTATCTCAACTATGGTTATGTTCTTCCTCTCCACAACACCATTCTATTGTGGAGTATATGGTGCTGAGACTGCCTTTGGATGCCATGTGAATCACAAAATTCAGTGAATTCCCTTGATAAAAACTCTCCTCCCCTATATGTGCGAAGACACTTGATTGAATGTGAACTCTGATTCTCCACCATGACCTTGAAGAGCTTGAACTTCTCGAAAGTCTGAGACTTGTTTTTGATGAAGTATACCCAGTTCATCTTGGTGTAATCGTCAGTGAACAGAAGGAAATAGCGATTACCTCCGAAGGACTCAGTGTGCATCGGTCCACATAGGTCTGCATGAATTAGTTCTAGAGGAGTTAATGCTCTCCAGGCTCCTCCAGAGTGAAAAGATCTTCTAAACTGCTTGCCAAGAGTGCAGCTTTCACAGAATTCCAGCTCAGTGATTAATGGTAGATATTGCACCATCCTTCTTTGACTAAGAGTCTTCAATCCCTGAGAATGAAGATGTCCATATCTCAGGTGCCACAAGTTGAAGTCTTTGCTGTAATTCACAACTAATCCTAGCTGCTCCATGCTTGAGACTTCAAGTGGAAACATCCTGTTTGGAGTCATTGGTATACTTGCTAGAGTGTGACCTGATTTTTGATCTTTAATTTGACAAGTTTCCTTATCAAACAACACTGATAATCCTCCAGATATCAGTTGGCCTACACTTAGAAGATTATGAGCCAATTTGGGAACATATTGGACATTGTGGAGAAGCTTTACCTTGCCATTCTCAGTCTGGATTGCCACAGTTCCTTTGCCTTCAACTCCAACCTCTTTATTGTAACCAAGCTTCACAGATTGCTTCTATGTTTCATCCAGATTGCTGAAGAGTTCCTTCATGCCTGTCATGTGATTGGAGCATCCACTGTCCACCACCCATATGCTATTAGGTGTTTGATCAAGATTGGAGTGAACCATGAAGAGGTTGTTGTCCTCTTCTTGTTCTTCAGCCATGTTTGCATGCTTGTCTTTGAACCAACATTCAGCTTTCATGTACTAATACGATTATTGGATATCAATAAATATATAAAATAGTAGGGACTAAAGAGCAAAGTGGGCTGATATTTATGTTCCTTAATGATTTAGTCAAAGACCTTATCTTAAAACGGTTGAGAAAATAAAAATAAAAATAAAAACATAATCTAAATTTTTAAAAAACAGTTACAAATCCCATATTTATCCTCTCACACTGCCGCCCTCATCGGAACCCTAATTGTTCTCGATTTCTTTCTCTTCAAGCGGCATCTATAGGAGTTTCTACCCTCTTTCCCTCTCTCAGATCTTCCCCTCAGTTGACCGGGTTTTGAGTGGTAGGCTATCAAGGTGAGCCCTCGACTAATCCTCATCCTATTTTGTTTTAGATGAAACTTTTGTTGGAATCAGGGTTAGATTATCTGACAAAGATGTGTTTAGACTTCTTGTTGTTGTGATATGTTAGGTTGGAGTAAAATTGATAAAAGAATCTATTTAGGATAAAAGTGGGTTTCCAACTTAATTTGGTTTTAATTTGGTTGCTTGCTTTTTCTTCTTTGTATTACCCATAAATTTTTATTCCACTACTCTTTACTTAAATAAGTTTTATGAAATCTAATAACTACTTTCTGTGCATTTGGGATTCCTTAATCTCATTAATTTATTTATTTATATACATATATATATATATATATATATATATATATATAGTGATGACTTGTTTTTGTGCTTAGCTTTTAGTAAGAGCTGTGAATCAGTTTTGCTTTTTTCATAAAAGACTTCGTAATTCCGTGAAACATGATTTCGTGAGTTAATGGGCCAATGTCATTATTATATTATTAATATCTCGTTTTTCGTGCAAGCCAATGAATCACACAAAAGAAAGGCGCTGTGTCTACGGTTCTGTGTTTGATTTCGTTATTTTATTTTATTTTTATTTTTATTTATTTATTTATGTTTGTGAGATCAGCCTCATCTCATGCTTTTTGATAAATTAAAAATTATTTTATTTTTCTTCTCCGATTTTGAACTTCTATTATGTGTTGATACTGTTTTAACTAGTTTATTAATTTATTATTATTCTGTTTTATTATTATTTATTTGTTTATATATATATATATATATATATATATATATTTCCAACTGATTCATTTGTTCCCTTGCTGCCGATTTTTCTTTCCTTCTTGGATAGTTATTTTATTTATAACTGATATTATAAACAAATTTATTTTTTTATGATTAAAAAGATTTGTTTGATTGTTCTCAGATTTAGTTGTAGGAATTAAATAAGGTAAATTAGATAACTTATAGGTAGGATCTCATGCGGGTGTTCATGTAGGGAGACTTGGGAATAGGAACAATTTTGTGTAAGTCTTATAAAGCTCAATAACCGAGACTATATTTTCTGTATTAGATCCTAACACGGAGGTTTGAGTTGCAGTTAGGATAAACTTTGGAGTTTGGAGGTAAGTATTCCACCTAAATTAAGCAAGGTTTTCTTATCAACTTATAGAAATTATTTTTGTTATTATAACTTAAATTATATATTGATTTTATCTGACATTTCAAAGAAACTGCAATTGATCTACTTTCTGTACAAAACTGAACCTTGCATGTATGTTCGGTTTAGAACTATTGATATTTGCTTGCTTGACATACTCTCCGATTCTGATTGTATGACTTATTTTTCCTGCGATATTTATCCTGATTTTCGAGTACGTCTCCAAACTGTCTGTGTTCTGACCTTCGTCAATGGGGGTTAAACATTGACCGTGTCGACACGTTTTGTTTGTGAACTAGTTCAACCCGTGCTGTCGGTTATAATAGCGGTACATTTCTCTTTATCAGCATCAGAGGTCACAATAGCGACCTTCATTTTACATTTCCCGTCTTTGCTTAGGTTATAATATGATCTTACATTTCAACCCATACCACCGGGGTTATTAGTGGTCATAGAAAGTTTGGGAGACTCTAGTATTTTGCTACAAAACAAACTTACTGATAATTTGTTTTTATGATACTTTTGGAGATTGTATTTATGATGAATTTATTGAATTATTTCTAAATTGTTTCTTTTACTATTTTATACTACCATGAAACAGCTTTATTTATTTATTATATTAAACATTGCATGGTTCACAGTTTTAGTGGGTACTTACTGAGCTCCCAAGCTTATTAATCTTTGGACTTTTTTTTTCAGATCACGAGGAATAGCTAGTCGGTGGGTAGATGAGATGTCCAGAGCCTAATCTTATCCTTAGTGTCTTAGGGATTTTCTCTAGTGTGTTGAATAAATTAAGTTGTACTGGTTTATTTTCATAGACTTTGTCCATCTGTTAGATTATGTTGGATGTTGAATTGAACATTTGAGATTTAGCAATAAGTTCTTATTATTCAGTTATTTGTAGTAATTGTAAATAGGTTATGAGGCCTTGCATACACAGTGGGGCCCATCCCCACAAGTATGCGGCCGATTTGCCGACGTCCCAATTTGGTTCTGGGCGTGACATTTCATTTGCCCATATTTTTTGCAAATTTGACACTGGATGTTCCCTTTATATGGATTTGGATCATGATGTTGGTGTTACTGTCTGTCAGTGCCTCTACCACGACCTCTTCCAGGAGCTCTCCCTCGGAAGTGACCTTTTCCTCGCCGCCTGCTTGGAGCTTTATCATTTCTTCTAGCATCTGATGCCTCTCCTTCAACTTGAAATGCTTTCTCTTCTAATATCTCCTTTGATCTATTTAGTCTGAATTCATGAGCCTGCAGTGACCCACTCAGCTCATCCAGTGAGAGATGAGAGAGATCTTTAGCCTCCTCGATCGCTGCAACAATATGATCGAATCTGGGATGTAAGCTCCTTAAGACTATAGCCACCACTGTCTGATCAGTGATCAGGTCCTCGTACACCTTCATCTGGTTCACAATTCCAGATAATCTAAACACATCTTTGTCAGATAATCTTACCCTGCTTCTCATTTGCAGCGTTTCAAATTCCTGCTTCAGTGTCTGAAGCTTCACTGCCTTCACCTTGGACGATCCTTGGAACTCCGTTTGGAGAAACGTCCACGCCTGTCTTGCTATTGTTGCTGCTGCGATTCGAGGGAATATAGTCTCGTGCACTGCTGACTGGATGAGGAAGAGAGCTTTGGAGTCTATTTTCCTATTTTCCTTCACTCTAGCTTCGTCATCTTCCGTGGAGTACCCAGCTTCGACAAACTCCCAGAGGTCTTGAGATAGGAACAATGTGCGCATCATGATGCTCCAATATTCATAGCCATCTCCTTTGAATATTGGTAGTGAGGGATGAGACAGGTTGACTATTGATCCGTTGGATGTCGCTGTTGTCCCGTTGGATGCCATTAGCTCTGATACCTGAATGATGGAAACCTGGAGGCTAAGAAGCTCAAAATGAAGAAGTTTAGACAATGAATGAAGAAGTGTAGAGATATCAGTTCAAGTTGGAAGAAGACAAAGAATGGCCTTTTGTTATTAATGTGCTGGAAAAGATGGATGGCCAATACATAACGAGATACTGAATTTAAAGACAACTAAAAGACAGACATACGTGGACCACTACTAACATTAAACTCTCCCTTTTATTAGCAACTATATAACAGATAGAGACTAAGTCCTCTGACTGGTTCCTCTCACGTAAGCACGTGAGTTTATCCATCTTCATCATTGAATCAACTCAGTTGTGAGTTTATCTTTATCACTAAATCAACTCAGCTGCTAGTGAGTTACTTCTGGAGTTTGATCCTCTCAACACATCCAATGGAAGAAGATGATTCCTAAAATAGTCAAGATCTAGTGGATCAAACCAAAATAGGGCATAAAAATCACTTAGGAAAAATATAAATTTGGAATGAAGTATATGGTATTTTGATCATCGGAGATACCCCAGAGCATGAGCGCTCAGATCTCTTCTCTCCTACGATTCTTTTATGTTTTAGAGTAATGTTCGATTCGTGAAGTCCGATTCATGAAGGAGCCCTTGATCTTGTGGGGTGAAGAAAGAAGAATAAGGATTACGAATCGTCACCGACCTCTCCATCGAAATAATATTTTGCTTATAACCTTTTGAACATGGAATTAAATTGTGGGACCACAATTTTCTTAATTTATCCTTATGAGTTGCAACCTTTGGCTTTCCTGGGTACCTTGGCCTCGCCGGTTCCTCTGCATTGGTCCATTTTCCTGCTTTGGTTGCTTGACTCGCTTTCCCTGGCTCTGCTACCATGCACATTTGAATGTTGCTGATGAGGTTCCATGTGGCGTCCGATATCAAATCCCATTTGTTATTGATGTATCTTAGCGATACTCGGTTGAGGTCTAGTGTCACCTGGTTAATCAGTTGCATTAGCTGTAAGGCTCCCATGCCCTTGTGTAGTGGCATTATTGGGCTCTGAATCCAGCCCATTCTTAAAGGAGCTGAGTGGGCTTGTTTTTTTCTTATCATTTGGCTGATGAAAGCTCCCATTCCCATGCCCTTGTTTAGTGCATTACTGGGCTCCAAATTCAACCCATTCTTAAAGGAGCTGAGTGGGTCATTGGGCTGATTCAGGCTCTCATGGCCTTTGTACAGAGCTCTGAATTCAGCCCATGATCAAAGGAGCTTTGTTGATTAAACCTTTATAGAATTCTTAAAAGTATTTTTTATATTTTATATTTTATTTGTATGATTCACCTAGATGGCTACCAGAAGTGTTGACGGGCAATTCAAGAATTTTCTAATAAAAATTTTTATGAATAGCTCAAATTACAACTAAATTAAAAATTTTGAGTTTAATTCATAAAGTTAAAAGTTCAAAAACTAATTAACAAATTAATTAATTTGTATTAATAAAATTAATTTTTTAAAAGTTTATTTTATTTATTTCTAAGAAAATAAATAATCATGTTTATTAAAAATTAAAGAGGCTCATAAAAAAGCTTATAGTAAAACATATAGTATTAGAAAGGATTAAAGCCATTTTTGGTCCCTGTACTTTGACCCAATGTTCATTTTCGTCCATGTACTTTAAAAATCTTCGATATGGTCACTGTATTTTGGGGTTTTTGTTCGAATACGTCCTTGGTGCTGACATGACAGCATAAGTGGCATACAAACAGAATACGGTTAATTTTTTATTCCATATGGCAAGCCACGTCAGCATGCCATGTCATCATTTAAAAATTACTTTATTCGAAATCCATTTTATCATGCCATGTCATTCAAACCCTGCCACGTAAGCCGCCACGTCAAAAATACTAGCCACATGTGCTGCCACTTCATCATTAGAGATGTATTCGAATAAAAACCCTAAAGTACAGGGACCGTATCGAACATTTTTAAAGTACAGGGATGAAAATGAACATTGGGTCAAAGAACAGGGACCAAAATTGGCTTTAAAGGTAGTTACATCAATAGTTTGTACACGTCTCCTAGAGCCTTGATGGTTTTGACTATGTTGGTACAAATTATTATGGTGACTGCTCCTTTCTTCACAAGCGAGGGTCCACTTCATAATTATTTGTATCACATTATTGACTTTTTGATTGTCAATATAAGAAAATAATTGAAAATTGTTGATCGAAAAATGAGTATCCTCATTGTGATTAGACCCGATCTCTCCATCAACGGTTAAATTTGTAATAGTTGAGGGATTAGATCGCAAACAGAAGAAGGAGCAAGCATCCAAGCATAATGAAAGGACACGTGATCTACGTGAAAAAACCCCGTGAATCCAAGGAAAAACCACGGTGAATCGTCGAGAGGGCAAATCCACTAATAGCGGTTGATTACAATAATAAAATGTACAGCTTTCAATGATCTCCAAGCAATAAAGATGAACGTGGTGGAAAAGGGGGGCTTTGATCATCTTGGAGGTGGTGGCCAGCCATGGTGATTGGAGAGGCACCATGGAGAAGGAGAGAGTTGTTTTTCTAGAGAAGAGGAGACCCTCTTTTCATGGAGAAGAGACGTCCTTTTGATGAAGAGATTCCCTCCCGGTTTTATCTCTAGATCCTGCGCCATTATCTTAAAATCCGCCCCCAAATCCCGCCTATGATTGGCTTTCCAAAACTGTTCATGATCTGCGTATCGTCATCCTAGCGGGCCATGTGTCAGCATCCTGGCGGTCGAATATTTTACCCATAACACCAGACCCCCCTAAAGTACGCTTGCGTCTAGGGCCGAGTGGTTTTCAAACTTCGGTCGGCTGGGAAAGCTAAGCGTTAGGTTGGATCATTTAGTCTTGGAGATGGCCTGTCTTTGGCCTTAAGGTAGCTTGGCTTGGAGAGGCTCGACTCGGCCTTGAGACCTTGGAGGTAGCTCGACCTCGGGGGCTTAGTCTCTGCATGGAGAGCTTGGAGGTAGCTCGGCCTCGGCATGGAATGGCTCGGCCTTGGCATGAAAGAGCTCAACATGAAAGGTTTATACAAAATAGGCTCTCTTGAAGATTTTCATTAAATAAACTTTTGATAGAGGAAAGAAGCTATACCTTCATTGAAGCTTGGCGCTCACTTGGAGTTTAAATTCGTCGATCATCGAGGCCGTTCCCTTTGTGGAAGGTCCTCCGACCGAGTTTAGAGCCAGGCGTTTTGTGGAAGGTTGGTTCCCCGACTCGGTCTCGGGGTTGAGGCCTCCGTGGAAGGTCCTTCGATTGAGTTTGGAGTAGGGTCTTTCGTGGAAGGTTCCTCGGCTCAGTCTCGGGGTCGGGGTCGCCTTGGGAGGTCTTTGACGAGGGTCGGCGCTCGTCCTGTTGGTATGACTTTCAGTGAGTCTGGATGCTCGACCCCTTGGGGGGACTTGTTTTTGGCCTTGTCTTCATAGCTTCTTGTTCGAGCCCCACAGAATGTGCCAAATTGTTGACGGAAAAATTGGGTGATCCTCGGGATCAGGCATGATCTCTTGATCAACGGTTAAATTTGTATTGGGTTGGGACTGTCGCGATCTCCGAAGAAGTCATTGGTAACCTGTATTATAACAAGAAAAGTGAAACTCGAGGTGACTGGGCCGCCCGAAGTAGCTCCGACGCTCAAGTTAGAGTAATGGGTCATAGATAATCGGAGAAGACGAGAGATCTAAGTCCTCAAAGATTGTGTACCTCTGCTTTGTATCATCCTCCCCTTTATTTTGTTGGTCGAGCCATTACCGGGATTTCGACCCCACGATTAGTGTGCTACTATCGTGCCTTGATTCCTGCCTGGGATCTCTCCTTTCCTTTGTTGACATGGACAATTTTCATTTATTATTGGATGGGCGCCTCGGGATAGGTGTTTGACAGGTCCGTGGGATCCAGCCACGTGTATGCTTGGATTGAGGCCATGGGTTTGTCCAGATCCCATCCGATTACCAAAACTGTTAACGGCAAAACCGGTATCCTCCTCGGGATTGGGCCCGATCTCTCAATCAACGGTTAAATTTGTAATAGTTAAGGGACTAGATTGCAAAGAGAAGGAGCAAGCATCCAAGCATAATGAATGGACACGCAATGTACGTGAAAAACCCCGTGAATTTGGGAAAAACCATGGTGCCCCACCGAGAGGGTAAATCCACTAAGTAGCAGTTGATTACAAGAATAAACTGTACAGCTTTCAATAATCTCCAATCAATAAAGATGAACGTGGAGGAAAAAGGGGCTTTGATCATCTTGATGGTGGTGGCCGACCATGGTGATTGGAGAGACTGCATGGAGAAGAAAAGAGTTGTTTTTCTTAAGAAGAGGAGGCCCTCCTTTTGATGGAAAGGAGAAGTCGTTTTGAAGAAGAATTTCTCTCCCTTTTTTTCTCTAAAATCTGGCCCCAAATCCTGTATTTGATTGGCTTTCCAAAACTGTACATGATCCATATATCATTATCCCAGTGGGCCACATGTCTGTATTCTGGCTAGGGGTGGGAAAAACCGGCCCAAAACCCGGAAACCGACCCGAAACCGGCCCGAAATTTTCAATGGGCCGGGTTTTAAAAGCTGATGTCACCGGTCCGGGCCCAAAACCCGACCCGGCCCGTAGGAATCGGTCCCAAATCCGGGCCCTATTTTTCAAAACCCGGCCCGGACCGGAAAAAGCCCGAAATTTAAAAAAAATAAAAATAATAAAAACCTAGCTTTATCTCCTCTGCTCGATGTTACCATTTTCGATACTTTATGCGTGGCTAGCCCCAAATCTCAAAATTCAAATTATCTCTTACGATCTTCTACGATTCTCTCTTCTAAGCCGAGGTCCGGGCCGGACAATATAAAGCGGAGACCGGGCGGTCCCGTAGTCGAGTGGCGACAGTCCGCGAGATCCGCGATCTCGCGACGGTGGGGCCGATCTGCTGAGGTGAATCGAGTATTATTGTTTCTTTCTCAAGCTGTTTCTTTCTCTCAGTCTCCACTCTCTTGAGATTTGTCGTGTAGATCTCCGAGGTGAATCGAGGTATTATTGTTCATTTGTTCTTTACTTCTTTCATCCGCTGCCTTCTCCCAAAACCAGAACCCGTCTCTTCACTCTTGCCTTAGCATTTCGAATGAACACGAGGTTGTGGTTTTGCAAGGATTTTGTTTAGCGGATATGTTACTGTGTCATTGTTATAGATCTGTTGAGTATGGAGTTGTATTTGAATAGAACCAGAGTGTTCAAGTGCTTTAGATGTTAATTTTAATTATCTTGGGTGGATCCTGTATTTATTTCAGAAAACTTAGTTTTGCCTTTTAACTTGATTCAATGATTTTTTTGTTAGATTTAAACATGTGTGATGATTCTTTGTTATGTGGTAATGTCATTCTTGTTTATATCAAGATTTTGTTATCATAGAGCATTAGAATGTTTGGTAACTGATCTTCTGTATTTATTTATTTTTTTGTACAAGAAGTTGAAAGATATCAATTTTTAAGATTTGCAACATGTCCCTAACATATTGTAATGTGTCTGTTTCAAATTTTCAATACATACTGTTGATCTGTTGACAAAGCTTGCTGTCCTTCAAGAAACATGAATCTTTTTTTTCCAGAAAGATTTAATACTAAATGCATTTATTTAGTTATATTTAGTTTTTTCTTTAAAGATTTTTGAGACACCCCTCTCAGAAATTTATTCTGAGATCAAGCTGCTCAGTTCATTAGGCAATTCTTAAGAATCATTTCTTGTAACATCATTTATCTAGAAAAACAGGCAGATAATGACATAATGTTGCATAATCTTTCATATCTTTCTTGAGCAAACCTTTTATCTTGAAGTTGCTTACTGGATTCCAGTTCTGTAGTATTTTGATATTGATAGTATATATGATTGCAGTTTATTGTTAATTTCTACTTTCAATTTGTGTTAATAGTGTATGGACTTACACTTGTTATGTGTAAGGTCCCAGTAGTTCTTCTTCTGAGTCACCTTCCTTTCAAATTAATGCATGCTAAAATTCTTATTATTGTCATATCTGTTATAACATATACCTTTGCAGATGTTCCAAATGCTTGGATTTAAAGCTACCTCGAGAAGATGGTGCTTTCTGGGTTGAAGATTCTTGAATCTAGATTGCACATGAAGAAAGCTGGCCTGTAGGACAGTAGGAGGCCTTCCATTCTAATCAAGTTTGAGAAAAATAAGATTAAGAAGTTCAAAGTTTTTTGAAGAATTTTGCCTTCAGAATTATTTGTCTTGAGTATGAAAGCATTACATGGCGATTTCCTTGTGTTCTTTTACTTTCCATTTATTTCTTTTTGTTCTTTTTTTAAAAACTATTGAAAATTTCTAAATATTTGAAGTTATACTTCATTTGATAGATCAACTTTAACTTTTGCAGCACACAGGATTGTTGTACAAATTTGATAATGATTGCTGTACAAATTTGAAATTACAATGTGTGTACATTATGATTTAAATTTTTTTCCAGAATTTTTTTTTTAAGAAAAATTGATCGGGCTTAATCCGACCCGGACCGAGCCCGACCCGAACCCGAGGGTGTAAAACCCGACCCGACCCGATTTTACCGGGCCCTCGAACGGTCCCAAAGTCCAGGGCCCGGTCCCCGGCGGGCTTTTTTCGGTCCCAACAAGAACCCGACCCGGACCGGCCCGATCCCACCCCTAATTCTGGCGGCTGAATATTTTACTCATAACAAAAATTAATATAATGCATGCAACCAAAATTTACTTTAGGAGTGTTGCAGTGTTTTTTTTTTTTTCAATTCTCGGTTTGTTCCAAAATTTGCTTTATGAGTGTTGCTTAGGGCATCTTTAATGGTTGAGTCTTTCAAAGACTCAATACCTATGCTATCTAGTCAACCCATTAACCCCTTATCCATTAACCTTTCCCCCACAGTGGTTGAGCTATCCATTATAGTATAACATGGGACCCACTATCATATCATTCACCATTTCAATTTTTCATAATAAATATTTCATCAAAATATATTTATCTAATAAATATTTCATTAAAATATATTTATCTCACAAAAATGTTTTAATATTTAATAATAATAGATAGTATATATATGACAAAATTTCATATTTTCAAAATAAAATATTAAAATATTTCATAAATAAAAAATACATGGAAGGAAAATTACATAAATAATTAAATTACATAGTGATAAAACTAGAATGCATTAAAAATACAAGAGATAAATATTAAATATTATATTTGGATTTTATAACATTACACATCAGACGATGATTCTCAAGTTGTTCAGCATTCATGTGGCTAGTATCCATGGTGAGAATTTGATGATCAGCAAATATTTCAAAAGATGCCTTCAAAATCCGCACTTCCACTAATTTTTCTTTAGTCCATTCTTGTAATTCAGCCCATCTTTCTTCAAATTCTTCATCCATATTTTTATCGGTGACGCTTGACTTCCTTTTTCTCTTCGCCTTTGCCTTTGCTTTTGCCGCTTTCTGACTGATAGGGCAAACTTCACACTCATTGTCATCTATATCGAGACTGGTATTTGCATTAGATGAAGATGTGTAGCTACCACTTTCATTGATCTTTGTTTTCTTTGAAGACCTTGGAAGAGGAGTGTTTGCTTTCCATTTTGGATCATCTTTTAACATGACCCAAACATGCTCATGGCAAAAGTATTTTGTACGATTATGATAATATAGAGTACGAGCATATTCCTTCAACTGGTCGTTACTCCATCTGCTATGGTACTCTTCTTCCAATTTGTTGTATACCTGATTGAATTCATTAACAATTGGAAGCATCCAGTACCAATATTGTTTACAGCTAGTTTGTTTTCTTCTTGGACCAGATTTTCGATTTCCATTTATGTATTCAGTTACTCGTTTCCAAAATGTCTTATCATTCTGACCAATACCCATAATGCTATCACTTGAAATTGTAAGCCATGCACTCACAAGCATTTTATCATCTTCTATACTCCATGGTTGAAGTTTTTCAGCTTGCTCTTCATATTGTTCTCCATCTATGATGATATTGCCAATCCTTGTTTGTGTGGAATAAGAAGGAAATTGAGAGTCAGAAAATGAAACTGCTTCCGTTGTGTTTTGATGCTCCGTATAAGAAGATTCATCCAAGTTTGTGAATTCGTTTGTAGGAATTGGAATGCTACCTATTTCTGCATTGGTAAACTGATTGGCCATGAACGGATTAAATGATTTTGG
Organism: Dioscorea zingiberensis; assembly: GCA_026586065.1. Taxonomy (NCBI): domain Eukaryota; kingdom Viridiplantae; phylum Streptophyta; class Magnoliopsida; order Dioscoreales; family Dioscoreaceae; genus Dioscorea; species Dioscorea zingiberensis. The sequence goes on along the minus strand of CM048820.1, from coordinate 59,075,109 downwards.
ACATTTGGAAGAAAGTATGGATGATTTTGTGGAGGTCGATATTGAAAATTTTGCATATTTGGAGGGGACAAAAATAAGGAGAATTTTCAGAATTTTGTTGAGTATTTGAATTTGGATTTTGTGAAGTGTGATATTGAAAGAGAATGAAGAAGAAATGAAAGAAAAAGAAAGAAGAAGTGGAAGATTAGATGAGAATATGGGCTGTGTTTTATAGAATTTGATATTTTTAAATAATAATAAATTGGATAAACCGCACTAATGGTCCCTATATTTTGACCCAATGTTCATTTTCGTCCTCGTATTCAAAAAATCTTTCTTCACGGTCCCTGTATTTTGATGTATTTGTTCGAATTGGTCCACTGAGTGTGGCGTGGCGTAAATCCTGGTATCTGAGCTTTGAACACGGATATATTTTATCTTGGCGTGGCGGTGGCGTAAGCGTCTTGGCGTGGCTCAAAAATCAGAATGTATGAATGCAAATAAATTAATGCTAACGTGGCATGCCAGGTTAGCATGCTGACGTGGCATGCCACGTGGAAGGAAATAAAAAAATAAAAAATTACAAAAAAATCAGAAAAATTAGCAAAATAAATATAAAAATATTGAAAAAAATCAGAAAAATAGGGAAAATAGGGAAAAATATACAAAAAATAAGGAAAAAATAAAAATAAAATGGAGAAATTCAGAAAAATTAAGGAAACATGCATATAAAAAAATATGACAAAAATCAGAAAAAATTGGAAAAAAATAAAAAAAATTGAAAAAAAAAATCAGAAAAAAGGAAAAATCCAAAAAATTTCGAAAAATATAAAAAATGAACAAAAATTCAGAAAAATCAGGAAAATTCAGAAAAAATCAGGGGAAAGCCTTGCCTTTTTACACAAATTTACTCTATTAATCATTTAACAAATATTTACTATATTAATTATATAACAAAACTTTACTTTATTAATCTATTAACTAGGAAACTTTATTAATTATATAAAAATATGAAAAAAGTTAAAAAAAAAAATTCGGGAAAAAAATCAGAAAAAAAATTAGAAAAAATAATATAAAAATATGAAAAAAAAATTCAGAAACATTGTGACTAAATTTTTCCCTGATTTTTTAAAAAATTTTTCTGAATTTTTTCTTATTTTTTTTTTTTCCCTGATTTTTTAATTTTTTTTTCATATTTTTATATAATTAATAAAGTTTCATGGTTAATAGATTAATAAAATAAAGTTTTGTTATATAATTAATATAATAAATTTTTTTTAAATGATTACTAGAGTAAATGTGTGTCAAGGCTTTCCCCTGATTTTTTCTGAATTTTTTTCATTTTTTATATTTTTTTGAAATTTTTCAGATTTTTTCTGAATTGTTTTTCAATTTTTTATTTTGTTCAAATTTTTTCTGAATTTTTTTTCCAAATTTTTTCTAATTTTTGTCATATTTTTTTATATGCCTGTTTCCTTAATTTTTCTGAATTTCTCCATATTATTTTTATTTTTTCCTTATTTTTTGTATATTTTTCCCTATTTTCCCTATTTTTCTGATTTTTTTAATATTTTAATATTTTTTGCTAATTTTTCCGATTTTTTTACATTTTTTTCCTTTCCACGTGCCGTGCCACGTCCGCATGCCATGTCATGGCATGCCACGTCAGCATTAATTTATTTGCATACCCTAACATTTTGATTTCTGAACCACGTCAGCACACCACGTCAGCTGCTACGTCAGCATAAAATATATTTGTATTTAAAGTGTATACCAGGTGGCTGCTACATCAGCACCAGGGACCAATTCGAACAAATACATCAAAATACAGAGACCGTAATGAAGATTTTTTAAATATAAAGATGAAAATGAATATTGGGTCAAAATATAGGGACCATGAGTATGATTTATCCTAATAAATTATTAAAATATCTGACCGCGACGGTCGTTTAAAACAACAGCTATGTTTTAATTTGAATGGAACGTTTGCCTTCTTAAAAAATATTAAAAAAATTACAAAAAAATGGATCGGGCCCACCAATTGAGCGCTCAATCCCCACTGTGCGCTCATAATGATTGAGCGCTCTATCTATTGAGCGCCATTAAAGATGACCTTAGTAGAGGTTCTTCTCTCTTGGTGACAAAACATTAAATTTTCGGTTTGTTCCATGTAACATGTGATATAAGTTCAACGTCAGCCTATCTAAATGTCCTTTCAAATTATTGTTTTGATAATTTCCAATTTTTTTAAAATTTAAAATTTAAATTAATTATTCACTTTATTTAGGAGTGTTGCAGTGTGTTTTTTTTCAATGGCTTTGGTATTCATTTTTTTACAAACAACTTATTAGATATATTTTTTAAAAAAATTATTGGCTTGGACATTGATTTTTGAGATTAAAAAAATCTCTAAAAATCATTTTTTCCAGTAGAATTAAATTGTTTAATCAGAAAACTAAACCGGTTCTTGAAAAGTTATTATTAAATAAAAATTTCATAAAATGATCATTTACAAAAAAAACAGCAGCATTCTTTTTTTTTCCACATGATTTGATGAGACATTGCATTTAGAGCTGAACATGGGTTGGGTTGGGCTGAATCTGGGCTGGGCTATAATAAAAAAACAACCCATACATTTGAGCAGGGCTGGGTTGGGCCACTTTCGGATCAAAATTTATTAGCCCAAACCTGGTCCATCAGAATTTTGTTTGGCCTAGACCCATCCTAGTTCATCCCAAAATAAAATAATTTTATTTTATTACTAATAATACAAATAATTAAATAAAACATATATTAGACTATTATATAAACAAATAGAATATAAAAAGGACTAGGGTTTCGGTGTTTTACTTTTCAGATTTTTTTTAAAACTTTTATTTTTTTTTATCACAGATAAACTATACGGCTTGACTCAATGACTTCTCATATTATTAAAGGGTTAAGGGTTAATAAAAAAGAGAAATGTTATTCTCTCCTTGGCTTTTATTGTTTCCAAAGCATTAAACATGACCCACATCATATATATATATATATATAATGTTACAATGTGGCCGGCTGCATTTGCAGCCGGCCCATTATAACCCTATGCTACAGGGGTAGTGTTGTTTTGGGGTTTCTAAAATTTTTTTGGGGGGAGGTGTTAGTATCGCCTCATTTTCACCCATTTTGAGAGTGTTGTTTACAAATCCAACCATATGAATGGAAAGAACATCGAAAAATAAGATAACTTGTCAATTTTCATACAATTTGGTGACCGTATGATCATTCATCTTAAAGGGTGAAAATTTAACCCGTTAAGATTTCTATAAATTTTCACCTGTTAAGATGAATGATCATACGGTCACCAAATTGTATGAAAATCGACGTGTTATCTTATTTTTCGATGTTCTTTCCATTCGTACAGTTGGAAACCCTAAAAACACTCTCAAAATGGGTGAAAATGAGGCGACCCTACTTGAATAGTAGTAAGGTCGACCTAATAGTAACATGACCCTATATATATAAATATAAATGTGATATATGTATATATATATTATTTTATTTTATTTATTTATTCAGGTCAGGCCAGGCTGGGATGGGTCAAAATCTATATAACCCAAGTCCAGCCCGAAATATAATTGGGCATGTTTAGTTTAGCCTAACCCGGCCTTTTGAGTCATTTTTCTAAGCCCATATCCTATTTTTGGGTTGGGTTCGGGCCAGCCCATGTACCATCCGGCCCATGTCCACCCCTAATTGCATTACGTGTGAAGTTTTAATTGTGCTTTGCGTCCTCAAAAAACGTGACACTATTAACGTACAAAATTGACAATTCCAATCCCTAACATAAAATATTACTTTTTTTTTCAGAAAAAACTAAAAATATCTGGTCGGATGATAAGCCACTGGCCGCTCGCTACCTTCTTGCTTTCGTTAGCCCAGGCAAGAATCCTTCTTTATATTGCAAGGACAATGACTTTGTCCTTTCAACTCCAAACACCTAAATATTTGGTTTCAAATCCAAACACCTATAAGCCTAGTTAATTGCTCAATCAAAATTATCACAAAAGTGCTCGCCAACCGTCTACAAAACTTGATGACCCACCTGGTTGATGAGAGTCAAACAGCATTTATCAAGGGGCACTGCATACAAGATAATATTGTAGCGGCGGAGGAGGTTATCCATGGGATGAAAAGAAAGGGGGCGGGGGGGAGGGGGGGATCCTATTGAAAGTCGATCTCGAAAAAGCTTTCAACTCGATAGACTGGGAATTCCTCCTTGAGGTTCTAGAAGCCCGAGGATTCGGTCCACGCTGGCGACAATGGATAAGGGCAATACTATACACATCCAAGCCCCGATTCCTAGTCAACTGCAATCCCACGGGATACATACGACACCAACGGGGGCTCCGACAGGGTGATCCACTATCTCCCTTGTTATTTGTCATTGCCATTGATGTTTTGTCGACCATGCTCAACAAGGCCGCCTGCGTAATTTGCTTTCGAAGGATCTGAGGATAAGTTAGAAGATGAAGAGCAAATTACAGCCTTACACTATGCAAACGATCTCATAGTCCTCAGCTCCGGAAGCAGCAATGACTTTAGAACCCTCAAGCTCATTTTCTACTTATTTGAGGGCCTCTCAGGTCTCAAGATTAACTATGACAAAAGCGCCATTATCCCTGTTGGTACACCGGTAACCAACCCCAGCTCAGTGGCGGCGATTATGGGGTGCCCACTCCGATAGTTACCTATTAACTACCTGGGAATCCCCTTGGCAGGAGGCAAACCAAGCAAGGCGACGTGGGGGCAACTGATAAGAAAGGTAAACTACGGGCTAGGGACCTGGAAAGGTGGCCTACTGTCATTGGGAGGAAAGATTACCTTACTGAATGTCGTCCTCACTGCAGTCCCAAACTACTGGATGTCTGTATACAAGCTCCCTCAATGACTGGTCCGCAGAATCGAAGGCATCCGGAGGGACTTCCTCTGGCGTGGCGCGAACCAGGAGTGTAAAACCCACGAATTTTAGGAATAAAATTTTTTATATATATATTCCATAAAATAAGATTCATAAATTTGTTTAATTCCTTAAGCTTGAAGGATGGAGAAATAAAAAGCTTTAAAAAGGGAATTAAATTAAATTGTAAGACCAATTAGGGAAAATTGGGAGTTCAAGGACCTTTTAGTAATTTTGTAAAGTATTGAGGACCTAAAGGAATTTTTCCTCTCTCACAGAGAAGGGATGTGATTGCGATTTAAAGAAGATCAGGGACTTCTGGTTAAATTTCCATATCAATCTCTATAGAAACAGTTTAACGGCCAGGATTATAACATCTCTGGAGAGTCTTGATCATGGGCGTTATAGCGGCTTCTGGTGAGGCCACGTGTGTCCAAATTTAGGAAGGATCCATCTCATCGTTACCGGATTCGAGGCAAAGAAGGAAAGGGTTAAGTGAGAATAACCCTACCGTGCGGGCGATCCCTATTCGTTCATCTTGTTTGTTGCTAGATACGAGACAAAAGATAAAATCTTGACCGTTTATCTATTTTAAATCCTGGCCTTTCATCACAGAATTGTCAGATCCGAGGCAGGATCATTTATAATCTTGACCGTTGATATTGATGGAGAGATCTCGGGCGTTCATCCGCGAAGTGATGATCTCTAGGCGGTGCTTCTTCACCTTCAACCGGCCGCGAACGCCACCGTGGTCCCGCCTCTCTCTCCGGGCGTTACACGGAGAAGCCGGCCGTTGGCAGCAGCCGGCCGAAGCTTCCGACGGTTCACCGGTGGCGAGGGGCTATAAATAGAGCCCCTCCCAAAGCCTCAGGGCACTATCGAGTGAGTGAGTTCCATTGCACCGGCAAGGTCGCGACCGGAGAAGAAGAAAGAAGGGGAGAGGTGATAGAGGTCTCTGATAGGCTCGGATCGCTTGGGAAGCACTCGGAGGCGAAGTAGATGGTCGCCGCCAGTAGGAGAAGGGAGCTTTCGCGCCTGCAGCGTTCATAGGAGGCTTCGCCCGGAGAAGGATCGGGTTCGCCAAACTGCGACTAGGGGAGCTGCTCGGTCCTCTGGTACGTACCTTACTGCGCACTATTTATTTTCCGTCGTTACATGTGCGTTGAGCCGAGAGAACCTCGCCGGAGACGATGATATGAAGCCGGCCGAGAGCATCATGGGAAACCAGCGAATTTACGGGGCCCGGCGGCGCTCCGGAGGTGCCGGCCGGAGGCGTGAGATTCTCCACGACGGGAAACAAGTGCGTGGAGGACCTCAAAAGCGTGTGGGAGAGGGAGCCGAGTCGGGAGTCCCTACCGAGAGAGAGAGAGAACGAGAAAGAAGAAGAAGCAATATTAAAAAATATATATATAATTATTATTATATTAATTAATTAAAACAGTGGCGATTTAATTAGTTAATATAAGTTATAAAAACTTTAGTGTTGTGACATTATTTCGATTAACTGTTGGGTATAGTTTTAAAAAGATTTTTTTTAAAAACTATGGTGTGTGATTAATTAAAATGGAACTTAGGAAGTGTGACATAATCTGATTAATTAAGGTAATAGACCTTTATAAGGTTTTGAGAAAACCTTAATAGTGCTACATTATTAAGTTGATTGTATGATTAAAATTATTTGGTAAGGTTACCAAATATTCTTAATGAAGTTATATTTAAAACCATGGTAGTTGTGACATAATAGGTTTAATTAACCTATGCGGAAAGATATAATCATTTGACTAATTAGAGTAATTAAAATGATTATTATAGAACTTTATGGGTTGTAACAATTAATTTGATTAATTGTTAGTATAGTTTTAAAGCATTGGTAGTGTGACAAAATCAAGTTGATTATTTAGTATAATCAAGTTAGATAGGAAAGGAAATATTGGTTATAGTGATGATGAAAAATTGATCATTTGAAACCTTATAAAATGTCAAATGAAATTGATATTAATTAACTAATGTAGTGGGAATGCTTAATTAGTTAATTAAGCTAATCTAGTCAATTAGATTAGTGTGGACATTGGAGTTAGTAAATGGACTCGGGTTGGACTAAACCACTTTGGGCTTGGGTCTAACCTAGCTATCAAGTCGGATTAATCATCATGATTAAAGAAATAAGGTGGAGTTAGTTTACTTAGTCAAATTAAATTGGTTTAAGGTGACTTGGGTCCAAATTGAGTTAGCTTAGTCGTTTGGAGAAATACTAGTCATCTTGATCAATTTAAAATGTGGGCTTGGCGTGTAAACTAAATAAAAGATTTAACTAAGAAGGGTAATCAAGATATGTAGGTCAACCTGTTAAGCCAAGTTGACAAATGAGGTTAATTAGATTAATTAACCTAAGGTACCTAAGTTAAACCATGGACTAATTTGAGTAGGAATTGGGTTCAATGGCTTAAAGGCCCAAGGAGCTGGGCTCAAATAAATAAAACTTTATTCTTAAGATAATAAGAATAAGAAATAGGGGTACTGGAAGGGAACTAAACCCTAAACAGGGAAGGACCTTAAACCCTAGGGTCATAAATTACCCTAACGACTAAAATGCCCCTTTCTCAGTTAAAAAGGGCTAAGTCAAGCTAGATTTCTTATTGGGCTTAGTAATGGGCCCAATTCAACTTGAACGTCTAGAAATGACAAAATAGTGTTCAGACTCGACAAACGTAAGATGAAGTTGACGGAGGGTTGACCAGGTTGGAGTGCAGAGTCAACTAAAGAACGTGGAAACGGGGTATAAGGGCCAGTAACCCGAGAGGTGGTCTCTAGGACCCGTTAGTGGGCCTAAGCCCAACGAGAACGAGAGTCATGCATGTGCAATTAGAGACATAGGGTATCATTAGAACTTTAACTCTAATAGAAACTCTATTATCAGATTTTCTCGGAGATACTTAGAGACTTTCCAGGAGGAGTCTAGGAGAGGCTTCTGGCTCGAGAAAAAGGTAAGTACTTTTGCCTCTTCCCTTGGATGATTGTTTCCTTGTTGAACATTCGTATGCATGCTTAATGGATTCCTTGGATATTTATTTCATTGATCTCATACTTGTGCACGTTACTTTCGTGCCTTGGAAGTTTGATTCCCTGCTCATGCATGCTTGTATGCCCCTTTGGGGGTATTGCTTCATTGATATCATAATTTGATATGATTGCATACACTCGTATTCTGTTCTCTTGGATATCTACTTTGATATTAGTGTATGCTTGTTGAGAGGTTAGCATCCTGTAGGGTATGCATGTGAGTGTTGAGTGTGCCTTCCTGTTGACCGGCACGTAGCCGTGGAATCACGTGAGCTTGTGCGCTGGCCGGGTAGGTATACACAAACTATGCCGTTTCAAGGATTCTCCCATCCTCGTACTCTTTGTTTCCCGCCAGTGGGGGTAATAACTGGTAAATCTTTGTTTCCCGCCAGTGGGGTGAAACGCTGGTAAATCTTTGTTTTCCCGTCAGTGGGATGATACGCTGACAAAATACGTCTATGTTTAGTAGCACTACTAGACCATGGACCGAGGGTCGATATCGGCTGAGGCTGATAACCGACTAGGAAGATGACTTGTGAACTCTTAGGAGTTCTTTGTTGAAATTCTGTTGTTAGGAGCCCTATCGATGTTATGGTAGACTCCCGGGGTTTGACTTGTATGGGTTTTAGCCCAGATTGTGTGGATTAATGATATTCGAATTGTTCGTTTTGACTTTTCTTGTATCATCTGTGTTGCTTTGGATTTTCATTGAAATTCCAGCGGGGTACTTACTGGGCTTTCCTTTCGAAAGCTCATGCACTTGCTTCCTTTATATCTTTTTCAGGTCCTGGGGAGTAGGTGACTTGGACACGAGATCTGCGAAGGAGCGGGTTGGCTTTGTTGAGGTTCGAGGACCTCAATCTTTCTTGAGTGTGAGAAATTACTCTGGTAGGACCCTTGTAGGGCCTTGACCGTGTGTAGGGCATGTAAACCCTTTTCGGTCTTAATTCCGTTGTAGAAACTCTGCAAATGTTTAAATATGACATTTTGAGATATAATCTGATTTTTGGGTGTTATCTGTTACTCATCTAGGCCTTGTATCTGAGTGGGGCTCGTCTCCATTCGGGTACGGCCGGTCTGTTCACGTTTCCGAGGTCCCGGAGATCGGGTCGGGGCGTGACAAGGAGTCTAAGGCCTACCGGTTAGTGAGATGGGAGCAGCTTTGTCGGCCGAAGGAACAAGGTGGCTGGGGAATTATACATTTAAAAACCTTCAATGAGGCTCTCCTAGGAAAGTGGTGGTGGCGGTTGCTGACGGGGAAAGCCGGATTATGCCAAAGAATCATCCACCAAACTTACTTTCGCAACTCCTACATCAACCCCTTTAAGACACCCCCAAGCAGAGCATCCTACTTTCTGGAAAGGAATAATGCACCAACGGGACCTAGTCATGGCAAAGATCACAACCACAACAAAAATAGGAAACACTGTCAATATATGGTTCGATAAATGGGTGGAGGGAATCAGACCCTGCAACAGGCTCCCGGAACTGAGTACACTAATTGTCAAGGAAGCTCTCACGGTACATGAAGCACGGAGGATCGGCCTACAGGGAAGAGCATTGCTTAAACCAGGACCACTATCGGCAGAGGCGTCTGAAATGCTTTGGCAAATAACTAACATGCTCAACGCTGGAGACCCTGGAGGTGAGGACTGTAGGGTTTGGAGACTAACTTCGAACCATCAGTTCACGGTAAAGTCATTGTACCACTTTGCGATCGATGGGGGAACACGAAGCTCCCTCCCGATGGCCTTCTGGAAGCAAGCCTGCCCACTTAAAGTCAAACTCTTTGCTTGGATGGTGCGGGAGGACAAGATTCTCACCCTACAAAAACTGGAAAAGCGAAATTGGCAGGGAGGGAGATCCAGATGCTATTTATGTGACCTAGAAGAGGAAACAATTGACCACCTACTCATTACATGCCCATACTCAACCGAAATCTGGTCTCACTACAGTCAACTTTTCGGCCATATAGCCACCCCAACCACTGTACGTCACCTATGGGGAAAGACGGAATTCTCCAGGCTAGTGGAGAAGGAGCATCGAAAAAGCTGGAGCCTTACCTCCATAGCCATCATCTGGTGCATTTGGCTAGAGAGAAACTGGAGATGCTTTCAAGATAAACAACGTGTTTGCACGAAGCTGATCCGAACTATGGATTTCCTCCTACTCTCTTGGTTCGAGGCAACACACGAAGCCAGGAAGCCGACAATCAAAAGGATGCAAGCTATTGTGAGAAACAACCTCTCGCTCACAAGAGAGACGCAGGAACAACGACCACCAGGCACCGACTTTGAAGATGGCGAGGAGCAGACTTAATTTACTAAAAAAAAAACAATAGGCAACAGGGCCTAAGTTTCTTCGACATTTTGTAATACATGATGTTTGACTGTATCAAGCTCATCTAGGAGCCTATTACCAAATCAATAAAACGTGGTTTATCCACAATTTTCAAAAAAAAAAAATGTAATTTTAAATACATGAATTTGAAAAACAGTTGTTTGATTATATGAATTTTGGATTAATTTCAAAATATTGTATATTTGAAAATAATATCAAATAAGGGATTTTGAATTTCGCCCAAATGAGCCAAATCCAAGGAGTTGCAATTCCAATCACGTGCATCACGTAACCATGAATTTATTCTTGTAGTTCAATCTTAATTATATAGACATTTTTTAAAAATATAATTTAATTAAATATATTTGATAATCTTTAATGCAGTTTAATTTTCAAAGATTATTAATAAATTTGTTATTCTAAAAATAAAAATATGTGACAATAATTTATATAATTTGTTGTAGTTGTTATTTATAGGGTGACTTGTTAAAAAAACCGACAAATAAACATTTAACCAAAAAACCCAAAAATTCTTATATTTGAAAAAATACATATTATTCGTTGTAGAAATTATTTATTGAATGCGTTTTAAAAAAGAAAATTATTTAAAATAATATTTAAACATATAAAAGGGTAAGTTCACCAATGCAAAAGAGGGTGACCATATCTCAAATCCAGATTTTCAAATTCTTCGAACCAAACACAAAATTTTAAATTTTGGTTTTTCAATTACATCCTACCAAACACTCAGATTTGCATGTGGTATATTCTGAAATCCAAGTATTTATAAATATATTGTAATTGAAATCCTTACATTTTGAATTACATTCAACCAAACGCTACTTTAATGTTTTTTACTATTCAAATTTTCTTTTTTTATTGCATTGCAGTTTAGAGGGGGTACTGGCCGGTTAACCGAGCCTACCGGTTCTGGGTTCGCCAAAGGCTGACCCGGAATTGGCCCAATGTACAATGTGGACCCTCCGGGCCAGGTTGACCTAGCGGGCCTGTTGGGTGACGGGTCACCCAAAGGTGACCTGGACCGGGCCCGGGCCATCCCAAAACCGGCGGGCCGAGCCGTAACCCAACGGTTCACAGGCCAGCACGCCGGTTTTTTAAAAAAATTAATAAAAAAAACCCTACCCGTCGTCGTTGTCGCCCTCAGCGGCCCCGCCGTTGAATCCCCTCTCTCCCTCCCACCCGGCCCCTTCGATCTCCACCTCATCTCTTCAATCTCCATCTACGTCAACAACTCCACTTTCCTTGCCATGGATTGAAAGATCATAACTTAATGGAGGCCATGCATTGAAAGATCATAACTTAATGGATCTTTTCGTAATTATGTGGCTACTTTAGAGCTTTACAGCAAGAACAGAGAGAGGTTAAGCAAGGAATAGATTCACAAATAGAAAGATATGGAGATTTTTCATGGAAGCCAAGCTTCTTTGATCCACCATGAAAGTGACATCTGGAGAACTTGGAGACGAGGAGCAAGTAAACATCCCCAGAATAGAGACCATCGATTGAAAGATCGAACTTTATGGAATCAAACTGCTTAAAAGAGAGAATTTTCTCCTCTCTTTGATTTTTCATTCACAAAACAAGAAAACCTAAGCGGAATCACTTCCGCGGCGCCATCATCAACTGACAAAGTCTGGTCCGGTTGTATAGGGGGGATCGGGTGGGTCAACCCGCCAGGTTGCCAGGTCAAGGGTTGGAGTCCCAACCAGTAACCGGCTCGTTATTGTAGCGGGCCGGTTACGGGTTTCCGGCCTAGTCCACACCGGGTCAACTGACCCTCCCGATCTTGCGGTTTTTGTCAGACCGGGTTACAACCCGGCCCGTGCCCGACCCATGTACTCTATGCTCAACTTTATCGTTATTCTACTGTTTATTTATTATGTGGTTGAGATTTTTTTATTATTTTTATTTGGTATTATTTTTCTTTTATCTTTTTATTTTTTTTATTTTTGTGTATTTGAACCCGTAACTACCATCCACTGTTTTTGAAACTTAATAACATGTGTTTGACATGTTAATTACATAAATGGTCCCTCAAATTTTGCAAGATTTCACTTTCGTCCATCAACTTCATTTTGTAACAAAATCGTTCCTCAACTTTCAAAATGTAACAAAACGATCCCACCAGCCGGTTGCTGGTTTTACAAAGCTGACGTGGCGGTATCTAGTTGAGTTACGCCCCATCCACAAAACTAACGTGGTTGTTTATTTTGAATAGATGGTTGTGATTTACTGAGTACTCTTTGGAACTCTAGCTGCTCCCAAGTGCTGCCAGCACATCCCTTATCTCCGCCTCCTCCGGCTCTCACCTCCTCCATGATGGGAGAACAACGCCAACAAGATCAAAAAAGAAGAGAAGAAGAAGTAGAAGACGGAGCCTGTGGCGGTTGTGGTGGAATCTTCTCTAGAGTTGTAGCCCCCATCGTGAGGTTGAAGATCATTAGATTTAATTGGCTTGGTCTGATGGCGATGCTGATGACCTTGGCTAGACGTAAGGAGAGGAGTTGGGATTAATTAGTAATTTGTCTTCTTTTTCTCCACCACCTCCAATGTAACTCTCTATCCCAAATTACTCACAAAATCCCCCAGTTTCTCATTCCATGATCTGCGATCTAAAGATCTTTTCGTCTTCATGATCTTTTGTTCGTCTTCATGCATTCAAGATCTTAATCTTTTTCAAAAATTTTCAACTCTGTTCATTTCCCCCAATTTCCCCCAATTTCTCATTCCACCGTGGTTGGATCAAGAGCTCTACTTTTTTCAGAAATTTTCAGATCTGTTCGTCTTCATGCGTTTTGTTCTTCCAACGCTAATTATTGGGAGACGTCTATCAACTCTGGAGAGGTGGTGGATCCCGGAACGGGAGAGTCGTAATTAGGGTTAGGGCTAAATTTAGTTTATTAATTTGATTGGATTGTTAATTTAATTTGATTAGATTAGAGAGTTTTGTTTGGTAATTTTATTGTAATTAGTTTAGTCATGTTATTTTATAATTTGATCGTATTAGTTGTAATTTATGTATTAATGTTAATTATTTATTTTAAAAAAATTAATGTCACATCAGGATACTATGTTAGCATGTTTGAATTCCAATTTAAAATTATATTATTATTATTTTTAAAAAATTGACACGACTGCATGTAACATGAGTGAGTCAACATGGGTACCGCCACGTCAGCTCTTTCCAACCCACAAATGACTCCGGGGACCACTTTGTTACGTATTGAAAGTTGGGGGACCGTTTTGTTAAGATTTTAAGTTGATGGACGAAAGTTAAATCGGCCCAAAGTTGAGGAATCATTTATGTAATTAACCCTATGTTTGGCAATGGGCATAGTTTTCAATGTACAGTATTTCTCGCTAAAAAATTTAATAATAATTTAAAGATATAATAATGAACCGCCAACCAATGAATGAATAACACAAAATGATGTTATAATTAATACTCTTGGTTTTAGGTTTTCCTCCAAAAAAAAAAAAATTCAAAACTTTTTAACAGTTATTTCAAACCTCAAATAGGATATCTACTAACCAAACACTAGCAACAAAAAAAAAGGTTGATGCTACGCATTAATGATTCCACCAACCCACATAATCCATAATTTTTATTTCTGATAATGTGGATAAACCACTTTATGAGTTACAGATATTATGCCAAGTCTTTTTCATGTCATCAATAATTTCAAACCTAAAATAAAATCATTACTTTTAAAGAAATTAAAATTAAAATTATTACTTACAAATTCTTTTTTATAAAGTGGATAGACCATTACTCACAAATTTATTTCGGCACTATAATATTGCGTGGACAACTTGTCCTTAGCTTCTTTTAATGCCGAACCCCCTAATTATTTAAATTTTTTTTTTTTGTGATTTGAAAATTTTTATTGTGGGGTGAGAAAGTCTTGGTTTTTATTTTTATTTTATTTTTATTTTATATTGAACCCCTAATTACCCACTATTGTCCTTGAAACTTATTAAATATTAGATGATGGGAGAAAAAAAATATAACATTTTTTGTTAGTTTTAATTTTGATTTTATGATTTGAAATTTTTTTCCCCTTTTGATGTCACTTATTTTATGTACCATGTGAAATGATTTTTTTAATTAAACCTGTTATGTTAACCATAACTTGTGCCACGAGGACCGTCAAGATCTCCAGCAAAATGATGATATCTTCTTGAATGGAAGATTATGTTGTAGGTGTTCTCTCCTCGAGTTCACCTATAATGGGGACAAAGAAGAGGATACCTATGAGAGGGGGGTAGGGCTTTGATGCCCGTGCCAGCTCAGATGGTTAAGTCAGTGGCTTGGCCTGAGAAGAAGAAGAAGAGGGAGTTCAAGTCTGGCCTCTGTTTACTTACCTTCTTCCTTGGCTTTTCTTCCTTATGTACCTCCACTCCATTCCTCGGGATTCATGTCCCCTTTATCTCCTCCATCATGAGGATCTTCTTACGGCATCACCTCTCCTAGGGTGGCTTTACCCTACCCTACGGAGGTATGGTGGCGCCTTGTTGGGATCCCGAGGTCTTCACGATATCGGGTTAAGCTGGTATAGTGGGGATGCAGTGTGTCTGAGGATAGGAGTTACTTGGCTGCGTGGGGCTTGGTGTCCCCGAAGAAGTGGCTTTCTTTGGTGTGAGCCTGGCCAGCGCCGTTAGATTAAATGGGAGGGGTGTCGTTAAGTTTGATGGCGACTATATAGTCCCAAGGCCCCCAGGTTGCATGCTTCTTGAGTCGTATTTTGGGGTTGAGTGGAACTTTCTTGCATCTTCACAAGAGTGATTCATTTTGGGGATCCTCTTCAAGAGCAATTCACCTCGGGGGTCCTCCTCAAGAGCGATTTATCTCAGGGGATGCAGGGGAAACGATAGGGTACTTTTGATGATGTGGATACAATGGGTGCTTGTTTCAAGGATAGTGCAATCATTATGGGCCGCCATGACTCTTCGCTTTACGGAATATTTTATTTATGGCGGATGCGATAGTCAAGGCAATGATGAAACGCTTTTGATTGGTGACACGTTACCTTCCTGGGTGCTTCTTTGGGCTTGCCCCAGCCGTCGATATGTGCCATGAGAGTGGGTTTTGGCCGTTGATTCAATTTGGGAGTAGGTTAAATCGACGTTTCTTCCTCTTATTGTCATACGCTTTCGTTACATTGCCTTCAAGATTGTCACTCCCTCCCCCACCATCCCACGTTCAATGCTCTTTCAGGTAATGGCCCGTTCCTCTCAAACTGTTAGGGCGGAGGAGGGTGAAATCGGGCCTTCCTCCGCGGCTGCGGATAACATCACCATAGAGGATATTAGTAGTTCCCTTTCACCCGATGCAGTATGTCAGATCTGTAGGTGCTTTCTTATCGAATCTCCTGAGTTTACATGTAGAGCCCTCAAGCCTAGTGAGAGAGCGAACCCTCACCATAAGGGTGAAGTTGCTATTTACTTGGACGTTGTAATCGCCGGTCCCCGGCTTCCCTTTGCTCGGATATTTCAGGAAATCTTAGCATTTTTCCAACTTATTCCCTCCCAACTAACTCTTAACTCATGGAAAACATTTGGTGGTTTTGTTGTAGTCCTCCATCACTTCAGAATTGAGCGAAACCGCAGCTTATATTCGCAGCTTTAGGTTCGTGCTAGTCTTCCATTCATGGTTGGAAAGATAAGTTCTTTTTCGTAGCTTACAACCATCCTTGGGGATTCTGATTCCTGCGGTATCCCGAATTTAAAAGCTAGTTCTGAGTTTAAAGAGACGGCTAAAGAGAAGGAACAATGGAACATTCTTCAGGGTTTTCCTAGGATTCCTCTTAAAAGGCATCTCATCCCAAAGAATCTCCGAGATTACGGACTTTTTCTAGTGAAGGGTAGGGAGTTATAGGTTGCGTCCCGAATTTAGTGCTTTGCTAGCTGGCTGACATGTTCATCCTTTTGCAGGTAACGGTATGGATATAGATGAACTGATGGACTCTCTTGCTGATGAAGTTCAAGCCTATGAAGCCGGTGGGGCAGCAATACTGCTCGAGGATATAGATATTCCTCTCGAGGACTTGCCTATAGAGATCGATCCTCCTACAGCTATCTCGTATGAAATCGTTCCCGCCTCTCCCAGTCATGAACCCTCGAAGAAGAAGAAGAAGGAGCCGCGGTCAGAAAGGAAAGAGACAAGAGAGTCGAGCCACTCTAGGAAGAAAGCTTGGGGCTCTGCTTCTATGTCTCCCGAGGTTGATCTTTTCCCAAGATTTAAGGCCCGGGGGGGAGGGGGGGTGATAGGGGAGTCTCTTTGGTATTAAGGGCGTGGTTTTTGTAAAAAAGGGGGTTTCGTGCCCTCCGGGGTCCTCGAGGCGTGCCTTTGAGATCTCGGTTACCCCTGAACATGCCTCGCACGCATTCGAGGTGGTGCATTTCCCTTCCTTCGAAGCTAAACTTAAGGCCCTTGATGACAATGTGCTAGGCGACCATCTCTCCTCTTTGGCTTTATTGGTGCACTTCTCTGCACCACACCACAATCTTATGTTCAGGGTTCATGTATTCCGTTATCACTCACTTCATTATGGATTGTTTTAGGCCATCCATTTCTTTAACCACGCCGCTAGGCGTTTCTACAAGAAGACTCAGGTGGCGAAGGAGCTTCAACTGTAAGAGCTGGAGGCTTATCATCGATCGGAGGTGGAGCTCCATGCCAAAGAAGCACTTCTCTTGAATGAGAAGGCCAGAGCAGGAAAGGAGCTCTCAGAATGTCGTCACTCTCTAGAAGCCTTGCAGAAGGCTTTTGATGCTGAGAAGAGCTTGTGGGCAGCGGCCATAGAGGAGGGTGTTAACGCCGGCGTAGCGTTATTCAAGGAAAACTTCCACAATTCTTCTGAGTGGGTCAGGAGTTGGAGGACGTAGTTAAGCGTCATTTTGAGTCTTCTGAGTTTCAAGCCTCCTTGCTCGCCGATAACTAGAAGGCTATTGAGAAGGTAATAATGGATTTTAAGGCTGGCACTGAGTGCAAAGGGGCCCTGCGCAAGTTTGCCAGAGATTCCTTTTAGGTTTTCCAAACAGTAGTCCGTGCCCAACCCAAGCTCCACTTTGGTAATGTGGATTATGTTGAGGTTGTAAGACTTTGGGCCACCCTACGACAGAAGGAAAGAACCGAGAAAGATTTGGCCGAGGTCTCGGCTATGGGAAAGCAGTTTTCAAAGAGGCGGCACAGGCATCATCGGGGTAGTCCTTGGCTGGCGGATCTGTTGTCGCCAAGCCCCGTCCGGAGATTCTCTCTCTTCTTTCTTTTTAACCTTTAACTTTTGTAAGCGAGGTGAGTTCCTTGCCTTTACTTTTGATTTGAAATAAAATAAAAAGAAAGTATATTCTCCAACAACTGTGCCCTTCGTCTTCTGTTCCCCTTAGATTCTCTACTGGTTTTGTGTAGCCGGGGTGTACTACCCTCCTGCCATGTCCCGAGGTCGTCGAGATCCTCGGGTGTCTATTGTCGGGGATTTGATTCGCGTGATGCGGGCCAAAGCCTATCCTTCATGTTATAGTTGACTTTGGTAGAAGCTGGCGAGATGGTCGGAGATTGCTGCTGGAGTTGCTCGATATGTGCAACCAGGGTCGTTTGGTTGATACTAGGGGGTGTGGTTATGCTAGGAATAATGCCCTGTGCCGTAATTCAAACATCGTTTAATGACTTGTTGAGTCCTAAACAGTCGTTATAAGAGTGCCAAGGCTTCAATTGGTGCTCTTAGGCGGCTGTTGGTTTCAATATGTTTAGGTGGGTTTTGACTGTTTTGTAACTGTAAATGTAATAAAGGTGGATGTTACGCCACAGGTTACAAAGCGACCCATAGTCGCCTATATACAAGCCGATATGAGCCAGAGTTGTGTTGGGAAACTATTGAAAATGTCTCCTACCCATCGGCCCTCATTTTTCAAAGTTTTATTTTGTCCGGATTTCGCTCATTATTTACGCATTCCTCCTGCGTTTCATAGACATCTGGCTCAGACTCCGGGGGGTCTTGCGAGCTTGGAGGGTCCCAGTGGACACATCTGGAGTGTTGTCTTAGTGAGAGACGAAGCCGTCGGGATAATGAGGTTTGAAGATGGATGACCAAGGTTCGTGGCGAATCACCGCTTGGTTTTGGGGGACTTCTTAGTCTTTACGCTACTCAAGGGAATCTTCTTTAAGGTGAAAATTTTTCGGGCGAAGTTTTGCGACATCGACTGGGCCTTCACCACCCATCCTTTTGATGCAAGGTGGAAGAAACGTCATTGAGTGTCATTTTGGGATCACCTGCCACTTTCGAATAATTTATTGCATAACCTCTTGTTCATGTACTACGTGATGCGCGTATGTCGAGGTATATAGGTGGTCGTATTGAGATATTATACCCATGTATTTATGTCTTGAATATGGCGAGACTGCTGAGTGCCACTTTTGTCTTTCTTTTTCTCTATTGCGGGAGGTTGTATACTTGTATCCAATTGATGAGCTTGTATAGGTCTTTATAGAGTGCAAGTGTTGGAATGAGTGTCACCTTGCCGTTCATGCTCCTAGGGGTTGCTATGTCGGTCATATTCCTGGCGTTCCAACGTTAGTCACTCTCCCGGGTGCGCAATGGAGGTTACGCTCTTGGGTGATGCGTTATCAAACACGCTCCTGGATGCCGTGGAGTGGTCACGCTCCTGGGTGTCGCAACATTAGTCATGCTCCTGATTGCCACAATAGCCGTCACACTCTTGGGTGACACGTTGTCAGACACGCTCCTGGGTGTCATAATGTCGGACACACTCCTGGGTGTCGCAACGTCAGTCACGCTCCTGGGTGCCGCAATAGCGGTCACACCCTTGAGTGACGCATTGTCGGACATGCTCCTGGGTGCCGTAGAACGGTCACACTCTTGGGTGTCGCAACGTTAAGTCATGCTCATTAGTGCCGCAATAGCGGTCACACTCCTGAGTGACGCATTGTCGGACACGCTCCCGGGTGCCATAATGTCGGTCACGCTCCTGGGTGTCGCAAAGTTAGACATGCTCTTGGGTGCCGCAATAGCGGTCACGCTCTTGGGTGACGCACTGTCGGACATGCTCCTAGGTGCCACATTCCTTTTTAGAGAAGGGATTACACAAGTGTGTATATAAGAACGAGTTCTAAGAATTTGGCCATTTTAGTATAGAGACTTTCGATGTGAGAAGGAGCTAGGAAGCTCAGCGCCTTTAGATATAAGGATGGACTTGAGAGCTTGACGCTCTTGGATAGATGAGAGTGAGCTCAAGAGTGCGGTGCTTTCAGATAAGGATGGGCTTGAGAGCCCGACGCTTCTAAATAAAGATGGGCTTTAGAGTCTGACCTTTTTAGATATATGAGGATAGGCTTAAGAGCCTGGCACTTTTTAGATATATGAGGATGAGCTTAAGAGCTCGACGTTTCCCTTATTACTATTTCTTGTGTTTTTATCATGTATGCTGTCTGATTTTAGTAAAATGACGCAAAATTGAAACCGAAAGTTTGATTGGTGCATAAGGGAAAATGGGAATTTCATTAACCATACCATTTAGGCGGGTTGAAATTGGGGGCCGACGAGCTCCTCCCTAATTCCATTCCTCGGCCAGGAGTCTAGTACTTTGAGGCTCAGCCTATTGTTTTAATAGTGATTGGGATCGGTGCTGCGTCGGAGGGGTCTCCTGAGGGGCCTTCTTCCTGAGAATCGCGCATGCTGAACTGATTTAGTTGGCCCCTTAGAACTTGATGTTCATTTTCGTGTCATGGCCATGGTCCTGGTAGAAGGAGCAATATTATTCCTTCCGATTGGAGGGATTTCTCAACTTGGTGGGCATCATCAAGATCTTCTGGCTTTGTATTTGCATAAGAATGTTGGCCCTAGTGTCGTTGAGCAATGCAAATTCATGGCATCCTAGCTGTTCACCCCCTAGGATTTTCTTGAGTTCAGGAAGAAGACGACCCGTTGAGGGGTTGGATATGGGCCGCGAGAGTTCCACTGGTGCCCTTACGTCTAGTAGGGTCACCTTAATTTCTGGTGGCGTTATCTTTTTCTTCCGCTTCCATCTGAGTTGTATTTCTTCCCCGTTTATATACTTCTCAGCTCGGGCAAGAAGCTCGAAGATTTCCTCTGGTTGGTATAAAGACAGGTCAAACTTAAAGGGCGAATCATGAAGGTCTTCCATTAGTGCCACCGCAGCAATGGATTGGTTGAGCCGAGGGATTGTGCGTGTCTCCTTGGTGAAGCAATTGACATAAGCCCAGAGGCTCTCTCCCTCTTGCTGTTGTACACTCATGAGTGTGGCTGACGTCTTCTTTCACCTTTTACCACCTAAAAAATGGGTGAGGAAAATGTAGAATAACACCTCAAATGAGGCCACTGAGTTGGGGGGAAGACTCTTGAACCATACTAACGCTTCTCCTCACAGTGTTGCCTGAAAAAGTCGGCATATCATGACGTCGAAAGAGGCGTCCATAAGCATTAAAGTTTCATAGGCTCCTACATGATCATTTGGTTCCGTAGTGTCGTTGAATATCTCCATAAAAGGTGGCTTGAGTCCTTGGGGGCGGTGGGTCTCCATGAGTGATATGCTTGAGATCTGCCACACCACGTGTCACGATCACTTCTCCTTATTAAAGCAGTGGAAGTCCAATAATGCGGCACCATACCTTCGTAGGGTAAGGCAAAGCCACCCTAGGAGAGGTGATGGCGTACGACGATCCTCATGATGGAGGAGATAAAGGGGACACGAATCCAGAGGAACGGAGTGGAGGTGCATAAGGAAGAAAAGCCAGGGAATGAGGTAAGCAAATAGACGCCAGACTTGAACTCCCTCTTCTTCTTCCTTTCTGGCCAAGCCATTGACTTAACCATCGGAGCGGGCACGGGCATTAGAGCCCTACGCCTCTCTTATAGGTATCCTCTTCTTTGTCCCCATTACAAGTGAACTCGAGAAAAGAACACCTACAACCTAATCTTCCATTCAAGAAGATATCACCAATTTGCTTGAGATCTTACAGTCCACGTGGCACAACCAGTTTTCCGGTTAACAAGTTATATTTAATTTACTTTACACCATCTTTATTTTCGTCCATGGGTTCCTTCTTTATTTTCTGAAACTGAATTTTAAAGAAAAAATTTGTTATTAAATATCTAAATTATTTATAGCATTGAATGCATCTTAAAAATTTGAAGATATATTGACTTTCTCTTAGTAACTTTAATATTTTATTGATTTAAATTAGATAATTAGCATCATGAGAAGGAACATAAAACATAATTTCATAAGCAACTACAAATATTTTTAGGACAAATATATAATTAAAACGAACAGAGAAAAAATCAATAAAATATTGATATTTGCTCATAAATCCTCTCTAATCCGCATCAATAACACTATTCATAGATATGGGCCATTTTATGCTTGGCACGACCAACTAATTAATTAACCACGAAAAGTTGGTTAGTTGGTCATGTTGATTACAACATTAATTCTATACCGTTTTCATAAACATCACATTTTATGCATCTGTTTCGGATAATTTAAAATGTCAAATATGTATATTTTCAGACATTTATAAAAAAAATATATAGAGAAAATATATACTACAAAAGTCAAAAAGTTTTATTGGCAAACACGTGTGAAACAGAGCACTTTTCAATGTGAGCCACCCCCACCTTTGTCCGTTATGTTATGTGGGGAAATTACTGTAGCGTCCCTGACTGTTCACTTTCTAACTTTTCAGTCCCTCTGACCAAAAACTATACTATTCAATCCATCCTTTCTAAACTTCTGACTTTTTAGTCCCTACCGTGAGACAACCCCGTTACTTTAAAAAAAAAACCCGAAAATACCCCTCCCATTTCCCCCAAAAACCACCTTTTGGCTGACATGACAGTGGAGCAGCAAAGCAGCTTTTGGTTCTCTCGCATCATGCCGTACTTTCATTCTTGCTGCAGAAGCAAGTTAGTCCTCTTCTTCTCCTTCTCTTCGTCTCCTTTCTCTTGTTCTTTTGGAGAGAGCTTGTGTTTGGGTTTTAGTCTTGTAGAGAAGCTACGACGTAGTGAGCTGCTTGGCGGCAATGTGAGACTCTTTCAACGGCTGCAAAGGTAATAGATTTCCCAGGGCGTGGTTTCATAGCATGCGTGAGTATAATTCTTTTGTTTTCTGGCAAGCGTTTTGTTGCGAGGATTTTGATGGAAACCATTTTACACGTATGATATGGGGGAGAAGGTCTAACCTAGGAGCTCACAGGGCTCACTTGTTGGGAGTCAGTAATAGGTGATATACGTGAACGGTGGGACCTTGACCCCTCTCGCGTGAGAGTGCGCTATATAGCACCAGACGATCGTCGAACAACTTGTCCAATTGACAATTCTCCCGACTTTGTGCGTATGTGCAACATTTTTCACTCGTTCAACAAAAATATGAGTCGGACCATCTTTAGCCGGCCATTACGGTAAAGTATTTGTAGGACGACGCATCATGGTCTTCGTTTCCAAGGTAAGTTACTTTCTTTGTTAGTATGTGTTTATTATTTTCTCGTAACCGTGTATTACAAACACGTAGGACTTTACGACTTTCTTAAAGTCTTTAGTATTGATCTTATCTCTTTAGTATAGACTCAAACCCTTTAGTATTATCCTTATCCCTTTAGTATCCTCTGTAAGTGTTTAAAATCCGACTTAATTGTTTAGTATTTTGTTCTTCTGTTTAGTATTGTCTCATTTTGAGTCTCTTATCAATCAACAGGGATCCTCTAACCGAGAGCATGTCCTTAAACATTGAGGGTTCTTCTCAAACTCATGAGATTGCAGTGCTCAGTGTCGGGCAACGATTTCAGAATGTGGAACACTTCAGGAATGCGCTCCGTGACCTTGCTATCAAAAGGAAGTTTGATTTCACCTTCATAAAAAATGACAGAGAAAGGGTGTGACCCGGATGTGCTAAAAGCGCATCGCAATTGGAGGGTTCATGCTTCTCGAGAGGGAAATATGCATACCTTTAGAATAAAGACATTGCAGCCCACACATGTGTGTGGTGGTGGTATCGGGACGAGTTCCCACCCGAAAGCATCCAAAAAATGGGTTTGCATTCGTGTGATCCAAAAGGTCAAGGATCGTCCCTTGTATCGGGCTGTGGACATTCAACGGGATATTCTGCAAGGATGGGAAAAGAGGTTGCCCGAAGCGTTCTACACGGGAGTGAGGTACAAAGCTACGATTTGCTGTTATGGTACGTTGAAAAGGTGATGGAGACAAATCCCGGCAGCGTTGCCACAATTGAAAGTGATGGCGGGCGATTCAAACGTGGTTATTTTGTTTCCGTGCTTGTGTCGTTGGCTTCAAGTTGGGTTTGCGACCGCTGTTTGTTAGATTGATGGAACACATTTGCTTGGGAAATACGATGGCATCTTGTTAGGAGCGACGGGCAAAGAGGCAATGATGGATTCTTCCACGTCGCGTTCGCCATAGTGGACCATGAAACCGACGATAATTGGATTTGGTTCCTCACCGCTCTCAGGGATACAATATATGGCGATGAGGATTATGACAAGTGCATTACATTCATATCCGACAGATCAAAAGGTCTAGTTAATGCCATCGCAAGGGTGTTCCCTTCATCGTCTCACGCCTATTGTTTGCGACACCTAGAGGCGAACTTCATGAAGGGAAATACAAGTCTTGGGAAAACATTGAAGGAGGAGTGTTGGGCCCTCTTTACCCGCATCGCATACGCATGTACTTCTAAAGAATTTGATTACGCGGTGAAGGACCTCCTGGCCGCATCGGAACAAGCGCACCGTTGGTTAATCCAAAAGTCTGACGTGGCCCATTGGTCGAATTATTTGTTTAAGGGGAAAAGGTGGTGAGAGATGTACTCGAACGTCGCAGAGTCGTTCAATGCGTGGATCAAGGAAGCGCGCCATCTCCCGGTCACGGAAATGGTCGACTCAATCAGGTAATATTGACCCGCGACTAGATAGCTTTACTATTTTTGGGATACTCTTTAGTATCGTAGATAACTCTTTACTATCGGGCTTAACGCTTTACTATCAGACGGAACGCTTTAGTATCCTGTATAACACTTTAGTATCGTAGCTAACGCTTTAGTATCCGGCTAAAGTCTTTAATATTCTGCATAACGCTTTAGTATCCTGCATAACTCTTTAGTATCCTGCTTAACGCTTTAGTATCCTGCATAACTCTTCTCCACAAGCTTGATTATCTTTTACAATCGTTTACTGTTTGCAGGTACAAACTCATGAATATGATGTATGCCAGGCACGAGCATGTCCGGCGCTGGGGAACACATCTTTGCCCAGCAATACATCAGAAGCTTGAAGATACAATCGAGTCAAGTCGCTTGCTCCGCGTTGGCCGTTCGGATGGCGAACAATTCGAAGTTATTGACCAGTGCAGCTTTGCGGTCAATTTGCAGACAAGGATATGCTCTTACAGACGTTGGCAAGTCCATGGAATACCTTGCACGCATGCTTGCGCGGCAATCGTGACTTCAGAGTCAAGTGTACATCAATTCGTGGATGACTACTTCACTGTGTAGATGTACGCCAATGCATATGCAGACCATATTTCTCCAGTCCCCAGCCACGATAAGCCGACAGATGCATCCCGCGTCCTCCAGCCACGGCCACATATTACGAAGAGACGGCCTGGGAGGCCGAGGTGGACAAGAATTGAGTCCCAGGCCTTAGACGTGAGAGAGTTGCGGTGCAGCCGCTGCAAAAACACTGGCCACAACCGGATGACTTGCAACGCAGTAATAGCTGATTAATGAATAGTTGGGTGCTGAATGTAAATATCTGTGATTGATGAATAGTTGGGCGTTGAATGTAAATATCTGTGATACTAACCATTTTTTAAAGTATAAAATGTCACATATACATTTATAAAATGTTCACATGATTGATAATAAACACCTAGTCAAAATAGCAAGCACTCAAAATCCTAAAGAGTTGGTCCTGATAGTAAACACTTATAACAAGATATTAAAGTATTACGCCAGATAGTGAACAGTTAATCATGATAGTAAACACTTGGCCTATGATTGTAAAGACCTAGAGATTCTTCAATGATGCTTCTTCAGTTTGTGGTCTCTCCCGTTTCCCCGGTGGAGTTGTTCGACTGAATCCGTCAGCAATTATGCGTGCGACATATTCCAGCCGTAGACGTGGAACCTCAGAGCGATTCAGGCGAAGATTTTCATCATTCAATATTTGCTCCATGAACCGCATGACCTAAACGGGGCAGTCTACACTGTCATTTCTCTGTTGAGGGCAGTCCCGGTCATGAGAGAGTTCCAACTTGTCTGTTCCGAAGCACTCCCCATACTCGATATTAAGTCCAGATTCGAAAAGTGCCATCTGTGTTTAAAAAAATTATAGTTAGATGCGAAGGGGAGAATACGAAATATGAAAGTGTGTGACTTACCATTTCCACAGCAGCCCTGTCATATGTCCGGCTGTTGAGAGATGAGTAGTGAATATACTGCCGTGTTTCTTTATCCAATACAAGGAGGTGGAAATGCGTGTCCCCAATGATGGGCATAAGAACAACTTCCAATGAGTGGAAAGATTTGACTGCATTGGTCATCAATACGAGGGACTTATTTGAGGTGTGGTGCTGTTTCGCGAGTATCAACGCAAAAGGCCTCGTGATGGATCCACGCCTCTTGTATGGGGAAGGTGTCTTCTTCAGTTCTTCCAGCAACATGCAGATGAAGACGTCCATGACATCGTCGGAGACAAGATTTCTTCCCTCGACCAGTGGGTACAAGTGGGCGCGAGTAGTAAAAGCCCATTCATTCTTCCAAATAATTGTGCTACAAGAGAAATCAGAAGGCACATTAAATAAACAGTTGGGTCAAATACTAAGCAGTTATGTTAAATACTAAAGCCTTTCCACTAATATTAATGTCTTTAGTGTAATACTAAAGACTTCCGTCTAATACTAATATCTTTAGGGTAATGCTAAAGCCTTTGTGTTAAATAATAAACAGATCAACAAGTATGAACATTGCTCTTACCTGTCCATCAAGCAGTTAAGATAGAAAATGATGACTGCTTGCTTCTGTTTGCTGAGCTGCTTGAACCCTGTTGGCCGATTGTTTCTAGGAATAAAATTTGTAGGCACCGGCTCTACATTTTCTCCAGCATAGACGATTGTCTCTGCATCAATCACGTTTTCATCGACAGGGGCCTCCGGCACTGCCTCCGGCGGTATGATGGGTTCCAGGATGGCGGCTGTCTTTTCATCGACAGGGATACTATCGACTTCAATAGTAAAGGGCAAGGGGTCCGCCTCCGCTTCTTTGGTAATCACCACGCACTCGACCGCGGCGGGAAGTGGGTCGCAATGAGTGAATCTCCAATGGCTGGGGTCTGTTCGCCGACAGAGAGATTGTCGGCTTCCATAGTGACAGGTTTGGGCCCGCTTCGGCTTCAATTGTGGCGGGAACCATATCCACAATAACGTGGGGGCCTTTTATGGGAGCTTCGTCGCCAATGGGGATCAACGTCGTTGCATCAGTTGTTGTGGGAGCTTCGTCGCCAATGGGGATCAACGTCGTTGCATCAGTTGCTGACGCGTTCTTCAATAGAGAAAAAGATTCGATTATTTCGTCGACACTTTTAGTTGGTTCCTCGCCTTGATTCTTCTTTACATGGCCGTGGGCTTCCTCTCTTGAGCCGGTTCCCGAGCTTTCCTCTTACGGCCCCTTCTTGACCGCAGCTTTGTCGGTAATCGTTTCGTGGCGATATCCGCCAATGCATCCGGGGATCGTGGGGGAGCTTGCAGGCGCCTTGAAACAGTTGCCTTACTTCGTTTGGACGGTGGGGCCTGCTGTGGAGATTTTGTCGCTCCTTGCTCCGGAGCCGACTGTTGCTCCCTGGCAAGCAACATATCTACTTGCTAGCGCATTGTAGAGACCTCGCTCAGCAGAGTATCGTACGCGGTCTGCAAGCACAGCATTACATCGTCGTTGCTTGGGGAAGGGCTCCTCCGACTGGAGGGAGATGGACGAACGGTCGGCGGTTCCACGGCCCTCTGGTGCCGGGATTTTTTCTCATTCCTCTGCTGGCTGTGCGTCTGATGATCTGCGACGCTTGGACCAGCAGCCGTATTAGTTTTCTCTTCCATGGCCGTGCTATGGAGTAGCTGAATGTTGGTGAGGGATGCCTCTTCTGCGTTCTCTGGGACGAGGTCCTGAAACTGTGAGACAATATTACAAAAACATTAGTAACACTAAAGCCTTTGTAGGAATACTAAACAATATTACAAAAACAATAATACAAAAGTAAAGTAAAATATTAAAGGGTGTAGCCTTATACTAAAGACGTTAACGTAATACTAAAGCCTTTCTAGGAATACTAAAGACTTTAACATCATACTAAAGCGTTTGTACCAATGCTAAATACTTTAACATAATACTAAATACTTGGTATGAATACTAAAGTCTTTCACGTAATACTAAAGCCTTTATTACAAAACTAAAGACTTTGAAAAAAACTGAAGATTTTCGCATGCAACTAAAAACTTAAGAGTTGAAACGATGAAGTAAGATTACCTCTTTCCCCTCGAATGATGCGATCAGTGTCTTTACAGTGGTGGTCTTCTTACATCTGGTTTCTCTGTAACATAGAATTCTTGGAGTCCTCCCGAACTCCAGCTTCTTTCCAGCATGGGTTACTTCATAGAACCAGAATATGAGGACGATCGAGCAGCCTCTGAGATAGCCCGTGTTCTTGGGCTTCTTCCCAGAACACCTTTCTACTACTCGAGCAGATATCAGTTGGACGTCGTCCATGAGAAATTTATGCAAGGGTTGTGCCCATGCATATGTACCCAGCGCCTGAAGGTTGTCAGCATAATGTGCACTCCAACTTAGGGCCGTGCAGTTTGTGGTTGGAAAGAGGAAGACACCCATCAAATACACTACTAGCAATTTGACAAAATTTTCCTCCTCGCCTCTCCTATGAACAAGATCCAACAGAGTGTTCTTCATGCAGTCCCGATTCCTAGAGTAGACTTTGTCGAGGTATTTTGCCTCGAGTGCGGATCGGGCTTTGGGCCGTTTGAAATCCACGGATGTTCCACTGCAGCGTAGTCCAAGTATTATGGCGACGTCCTCTGAACGGAAAGTCACCAAACTTTGCCCGATTCTAAATTTTTGAAGGCGAATGTCATAAGCCTGCATGAGTGCGTCGAGAACGACCCTTTCCTGTACTACCCGCTTCATACCAAGCAGGGGAGCAAATGAAGTAGTGTTGATGAGTTGCCTGTGTTTTCGGTTCATAAGTCTATCAATTCAGTGAGGCAATAAACCATTGGACCCGTGTAACATCGTCTATTAACCAGATTCTCAGACTTGGTGTGGTTATCTACAACGAAAACGCCAAAATACATACAAACAATTCAGTCATGTGCATTGTTCTAAACAGAAACATAAGATTTTAAACACATAAGGCAAATACTAAACACATAAGGCAAATACTAAACAGATTAGTGTGATTTTAAACACTTTGTTACTGATTTCTAAAACAACAACCCACAATGGAACACATTCAGTAAGTAACATGAGAAAGGATCAAACCCCAAAACCCTAACCCGTAAATCTCCACAATTTGATTACAATACACATGCACAAATTGTATTCTGCTACAGATGATAAGAAAAAGGAAAGAATAAACTCAAAAAAAACAAGCAAACAATAGAATCGAACACCGGCAATAGAATCCCTAATCTCCTCGTAGAAGAAGGTTTAGGGTTGCGTTGCGGTTGATGCCTTCTTCGCGAACTCCCGCAGAACTCATCGTATCGTTGCTGGAAGAGAATATGAAGGAAATTCCGGCAGGGTTGACGGTGCGGTCTCAGTGTCTTCGCGTACTTCGTTTCCGTTTTAGGGATTTTTTCTGAAGGACGGGGATACGAAGAAGGGAAGAGGAGAAGTCGCTTAGGGGGGGCAGATGCGTCATTTCACGCCGGGACGCGACCTGTACGGGCGTAGCAGAAGGCGCCGAACAGCTCATCAACTCCCAGGGGCAGCAGCGTCTTTTCACACGGTTTTTAACACCGTTTGATACTGTTTGGACTAGAAAGTAAATCCCTGTATAAAGGAGGGACTAAAGAGGAATAAGCAAACTTACAGGGATTTTTTAGAGATTTCTCAAATTTGGAGGGACCTTTCATTACTTCACCGTTATGTTAAAGGTTCATGCATTTTACGATGAGAGCTGGTCCCTTTGCAACGTGGGTTGTGTGCTTTATAGCCTATCTACTAATGTATTTATTATTTTGAAAGAAATAGATGCACTATAAATTGGAGAGTAGTACATTGTAAACAAACATATACACCACAACCAACAATGACACTGAAACAAATGGGAAATATTTTTTCCATTAAAATTAAGTAATTAATCAATTAATTATTTGTAGTTAAAAGATTAATTAAAAGAAAATAGACAAAAAAATTTTTTTTGATAAAAGTGAATTAACCACATTCCTTCAAAAAATAAACAATTTTGTAAAAGAGGAAAGTTGCAAAAAAAAAAAAAAAAAAACTTGGGAACTTTCCAACAGTAAAAAAACCCATGATATTTCTCACTTCTCAAAAAGCCCATATTTTTTTTTTTGAATAAATGTCATTTCATTTCTAAAAGTAACTGATATATAGTGTTAAAAAAGGTATGAAATTACTCTTATGCCTATCACCAAATAATCCTCTCTCCTAATCATTTAAAAAAAAACCTTTTGTTGAATTAGGGTTACTCTTCTTCTCATTCTTCTTCGCCGTCTCCCTCTCTCTGTCTCTCTCTCCAAATTTTGTGTAAAGCTTCCATCTACGATCCATGGAGGAGATTTTGAGCCAGAGCAAGCTCTTCTCGCCGTGTGAAGTTCGGTCTCTTTCTCTTTCGCGGAGGAGAAGGAGTCCTCTTGTTTCGCTTCATCCTGTTCTGAGTTTTCGATCTTTGAGGTCTTCTTTCTGTGGGTAATGGCACGGTGGTATTGGGAGATTGGATTCAACGGAGGCCTGCAGAGAGGGACGCCATTAGTTGTCTCCATGTGAAGGTCTGTCGAGGATTCAAAATCCCATCTTTTTTCTTATGACTTCCTTTCTTTTGAAAATTAGGTTTTTTTTCCTTAATGTTGGAATTTGGGATTAAATTCACGAAATCAAGATGTGTTGTTTAGGATCACCTAGGTGATGTTGTGTATGTTGAATTACCGGATGCTGCAACATGTTAATCATTCAAACTTCAGAACAAGTTTTAAGACTAGTAGAAAAACAAAAACTCAGTTTTGAAGAAGAGTTGTGTGTATTTTAAAGGCCAAAGTGTGTATTGGTATGTATCCGCTTGGTCACAGAAAGGGGCAAAAGTACAGAAAGAGACTCACATAGAGGGGTATTCCTGATATTTTTCAAAAAAAACCTAACAGCTGCCTGATAGGAGGGACCTGATGGGAACAATTTCAAAAAGGACTGTCTAACAAGGGACTTGGAAAGTCATAGGGGCTGACCAGGAAATTGACACAGTTAATCAATCCTGATGACATACTTTTAGTTAGCAAGGATGACAAAATTGATAAGTTTAAGAAAAATTTGAGCAACGTTTTTTTTACAAGAAAGACTTGGAACAAATAAAAAAGGTATTAATTATGAAAATTAAGCTTGATAGAAAAATAAAAAAATTTGTGACTATAATAAAAAAAATATAAATGAGTTATCAACTTTCCATATGCCAAGCCAATTATAACACCGCTTGCAAGCTCAAACGTAGACAAGAGGGCCCAAACACCCCCACAAGAGAAGTCAGGGGGGCCCAAATGTAGAGCACGCTCAATATGTTTGAGCCCTCACTTTGCATGAGAAGGGCTTGATCCTTGGTTCTTCATGAGAGAACCTAACCTCTTTGCAAAGGAACCTAGTACCAATAGTCTTGGATGTCGTTGGTTTGCAAGCCATTTTAAGTTGAGTTCAAAACAAACTTCTAACATGACTCCTTATTGGGTAAATTTTTTGGGGGGTCACTAAACTATATACAGATTTCATTTCAGTTACCAAACTTCAATTTGTTTCAAAGCAGTTACTCAACTTCAATTTGAGTTCAACGGGTAGTCACCCAAAGGATTCTGGTTCCCCTTTGCTGAAGTGGATGTCGGAGAAGCCACGTAGACTGATCTAGTCAGCATCCTCTTTATAAAAGAACCCCTTATCTTTCCCATTTTTTGCCATAACTGACAGAAAACAGTTACAATTGGAGTGGGACCGAGGCCAGCAACTGTTGAAATCATCGGCGAGCAAAAGCGAGAGAAAGCCTACTATAATCACCGGCGAGCAAACACAACACATGTCGCCTTTAGAGTGAAATGGCAGTGAACTGGGAGATACAGCCGAATAGAGAGAAAGCACCGACTTACTGTAAGTAGCCCTTTTCAAAAGCTCTCTTGCGTTGTTTTTGAACATTGTAATGGAGATTAAGGTCAAATTAGGGTTTAACCGTTAATTTCTTGTGGATAAATTTAATTCATTAAAATTTTTTCTTAATTAACATCACAACAAGTGGTATTTGATTATGAATAGTTGGATACACATTTACAACTCTATATTATGATGTTAAGAAGTTTGTACACTACTTATCTGCTAAAAGTTCATATTTTCATTACCTGATTTTCAAATAAGAATGTGGTCGTGATCTCAAATAAGAAATTATATGCTAAAAGTTCATATTTAGCTTATGATGGCTTGAAAACATGAGAGGAATGTTTTTCTTTAAGAATTCTCAAATAAGAATTAGGTTGGGCTCTCACATCACTAGTCTTAATTTTTGCTAGTTAGTACATTGAACACAAGGCTATCAACCTCTTACTAATCTGGGTTATTGAAGGATTTTTATTGTCTTGTAGATTATTTGATCATCTTGGCAAAATATTTGAGCCACTATGCCTTATAAGTGTTTTAAATTACTTCTATTTGAAAGGTTTGTTTGGAGCCACTGTGACTTATAAGCTATTGTGACGTATAAGTTTTTTAAATTATTTCCATTTGAAAGGTTTGTTTGAATCCACTATGACTTATAAGTCATTGTGCCATATACTATTTTATCTAATTATTGTATATACTATTAAGCCACGGTGATAAAAATGAATGATTATACTATTATATCTAATGATTGTAATTTTTGTAATTTTTTTCATCTAATGATTCTAATATATTCCTAATATATTAAATTTTTTTTTTCCAATTCCAAACTCTAAGTTATTCACAATAACAATGCATTATATATATGCTCAATGATGTAGAAGGAATGGCATGATATGCTAATTTTTGTTGTGCAGATCAGATGTCTAGGATTGAACTTATTAGCATAGCCAAAGAGTATAAATTACAAGTAGATGATTGTAGTGTTTGGTGGTTAGATCTGACAAGTGAGAATAAAGGGGTAAGAGAAATTAAGACTGATTAGAAGCTTTATGAATGGCATTGTCTGTAGATTCCTCCAAGGAAGTATGTCTGTACATTAAGGTTGCCAATAAAGGGAGTGATCATGAGGGTGTCATTGTTGGCAATAGTGTTGGGCGTGCAGGTACAAGTCAAAGAAATCCTGATTTGGAGGACAACATAGAAGATGAAGTAGAAGAAACAGAAAAAATGGAGGGAGATCATGAATTAAAAAAGGGAGATGATGATTTAAGGTCAGTTATATGGGAAACAAAGTAAGGAAAAAGAAGTGGATGAAGATACTAATATATTTGATTCAGATTATAGCTTTCATGATGATGTATAAGAAGAAGCTATGGATAATGCTCATATGCCTAGGGTTGAGGTAGTTGTGGAAAGAGAATCTCTAGGAACAGACAGTGATTTTGAATATGCAAAATCTGGAGAGATGCTATCATATTCTTCAATAGACGAGGGATAAATAATCTTGTGTTAGCCTAAGTATGTGGAATTCAATGAGGAGGTTGATATGAAGAACCTTGTATTTAAAATTGAAATAAAGTTTAGGAGTTTCAAACAATTTAAAGAGGCAATGAAGAATTATGGGATTAAGCATCGATATGTGATGAACTTCAAGCCCAACTGTAAAACAAGATGCAAAGCAATTTGTAAGAAATGTTGCCCTTTCTATTTATGGGCTTCACCAATGGTGAAAGATGGGAGTACAATTCAAATCAAGTTAGAAATATTGAAGCATGAGTGTGCAAGGGATTACAATAATAGGCATGTGAGTGCAGAGTAGATAGGAAAGACCCATCTATAGAAATTTAGGGCAAATCCTCTATGGAATTCTGATGCCATTATCCAAGCTATGAAAACCAATCAAGAAGTTGATGTTAGTAGGCTAAAAGCATTCAAGGCTAAAAGCATTGCACGACGGTAATTTACTCATTATTTATTATAACTGTCTATTTATTTGATTAGGTGTTCATCATGTGATGATCAATTATTTTTTTCCTTTATGGTTTTGTCTAAAAATAAGGCTTCTAGATGGTGATGAGGAGACACAGATGTTGAGGTTTTATGATTACAGATTAGAGCTATAGAGGACACATCCTGGTTCATCAATCGTATTCAGAACTAATGAAGAAGCCTTTGAAGTTATGTATGTGTGCGTTGCTCCACTTAGGGTTGGATTCCTTACAGGATGAAGAAGAATAATTTCACTTGATGAATGCTTCCTAAAGGGGCTATATGGAGGGCAGTTGCTGTCAGCAGTAAGTATAGATGCAAATGACTACATCTACCCTATTGCGTGGGTTGTGGTTAGCAAAGAGAACATGGAGAACATGAAGTGGTTTCTAGAGCTATTGGTTGATGATTTAAGGATACTAACAGTCAACAATGAGCATTCATGAGTAATAGACAGAAGGTATCTTCCCTGTTTATTCAATTTTTTGTGTAATACATTTTTTGTAGATTACAAAGGTTTACTGATTTCTTCTCCCCAGTTTTTTTTTATTTTTTATTTCCTTTGCTTTAATTAGGGTTTAATGCCTTTAGTTGCAGAGTTATTCCCCCATAGTGAGCATAGATTTTGTGATAGGCACATCCACACCAATTTTAGGAAGAATTTTAAGGGCAAATTAAGCACTAAAAGACCAAGTTTGGCAATGTGCTAGGGCCACTCACCTCCCTGTATTTGAGAAAGCAATGGACACACTCAATGGGATGTCTGAAGGAGACCATAATTACATGAAAAAAATAGAACCTAAACATTGGAGCAGGTCTCACTTTCAGACATAGTTCAAGTGTGATGTACTTCTTAACAATTTGTGTGAATGCTTTAATAACCACATACTTCAAGCTAGGATGAAGGGCATAATCAACATAAATGAGATGATCAGGACGAAGTTAATGATTAGAATACAAAAAAGGAGAGATGCTATGAAAAAATGCACAAGCATGCGATGCCCTAGAATATTTAAGAAATTAGAAAAGTTGAAACAATTGAGTTGGTCTTACAACACAACATGGTCTGGGGATGATAGGTACCAGGTTCTAGGGCCAGAAGGCCATTTTGTAGTTGATAAAGAAGGGCATAATTGTTCTTGTAGTCGATGGCTGTTAGCTGGGCTACCATGTAGTCATGCAATCTCAATCTTGTTCTATAACAAAGAGAAGCCTGAAAACTATCTGAATGCATGTTACGAGGTGAGGATTTTTTTAGAAACATATAAGCACACCTTAAACTCCACACATGATATGGATTTAAGGCCTAAGAGTGCCTAAGGGCCTATGATCTCACCTGAACCAGTGAGTAGGAGAAAAGGCAGGAAGACTTTACAAAGAAGAAAAGAGAAGGGTGAAGAGAATATTGGCTTTAGAGGTAAGAAAGTTAGCAAAAAATAAAGGAGTTGTGATGAGGTGCACCATATGTGGAATAGGATTAAATATTTAATTCATATAATCAAATCCATTATTTTGTACCAACATTATAATCAATCTCTCTCTTTATAGATCCATTAAGAAAATAATTTATTTGTTTTTTTTAATAAATTTCTATGAAAAGAAATAGATTTTTGTATAATAGAGATGCAAGTTGTCCACCAAAACCTTATTTCTATATGATTTACATCAACATCACATTTTATCCATATGTTTCAGATAATTAAAAATGTCAAATATGTATATTTTCAGACATTTATACAAAATATAGAGAAATATATACTAGACAAGTCAGACAGTGCAAAGAAAAAACATGCGAGAAACATAGGACTTCTGAATGTTAGCCCACCACCTTTTTGAATGTTAGCCACCACCTTTGTCCATTCTGTTAAGTTCCATGCACATGACGCTGAGAGCTAGATGACAATGAGAGCTGGTCCCTCTGCAACTAGTAGCTCGTGTTTTATAGCCTATTTACTAATATATTTGTTATTTTAAAATAAATAGATGTACTATAAATTGGAAAGTTGTACATTGTATAATAAACTTATACAAAGTGTCAAAGACGACCAATAGAGACATTGTACCAAATAGGAAATATTTTTTAAACAAAATTTAATTAAATAAATAAATATAATAATTTATTAGTAATAAAATTTTTAAATATTGACAAATATGAGTTATTATTACAAGTATTTATTTGAATTTATATTAATTATGTTAAAGTTTCATAAAACTGAAAAAAATATTTTTTCATAAAAGAAAATTAAAACTTCAAACCACCATTCCAACTTTATTGTACTGTTCTAACGAAAGCTTTTATAAATCATTTGGAAAAGTATAAATTTGTTGTTTTGTTATAATTATTAAAGAGATTAATTTGTGATCTTAAAATTTTTTTCTATCATAACCCTGCTCAAACAAAAACAATAAATTCTAAAATTAAAATGGAAATAAATAATAAAATTTAATATAAAATAAATAAATAATAGATTTTTCTATGCACACTTATGTAACCATGTGTATTTAATAAATAATAGGGTTCCACCTTTGCAGCTTTGCTGATGGAATTCAAACTAAAATAACAATAATAAATAAAACTATTGTTATCTAAATAACAAAATAAAATAGAATTGTCTCTAATAATAATAATAATAATAATAATAATAATAATTTGTTAGGATTTAAATTAGATGGAATGGACACAAATATATAAAGTGGAATAGGATTAAATATTTGATTTTATTGGGTTTAATATTGAGTTATTTTGTACTTATTCCTACTTTCCAATTGATTGTTTGGTGCCCATATACACAGTGATGAAAATATAATTTTATATTTAACTGGGGTTATGGAAACAAGTTTTCCTAACTAATAACAACTGAAATTTTAAAATAAAAAATGTAATACGTTAGTGTTAAAATCGGTATCTCCTAGAGATTAACCCTGATCTAGACTAACGGTTGAGATTTATATTTAGGGGGACGCCAGATTTACGTGAAAAACCTCATAAATCAGGGGAAAAAACCACGGGCTCTAACTGTGGGAACAAATCCACTATATAACGATTGATTACAAGAATCTCTCGGTATGAGCGTGCTCGATTCGGCTCGGCCTTCAAGTTGGTAGGCCTCAGCCTTTAAGTAGCTCCGCCTCAGCCTTGAAGTTGCTCGGCCTCAGCCTTGGAGATGGTGAAAGAGAGCTCTGTATATATGGGCTTAATGTAGAGCTACCTTGGAGCTTTGGAGAAGACTTGAAAGTCTTGTGAAAATCTTGAAGGCCTTGGAGAGAGTTGGCCAAAGAGCTTGCTTGGGCCCTCATCTTTTTCATCCTTGGAGCTCACTTGAAGCTATTTGGGGATGAGCATGTAGTTGGTCATGGATGACACTATGAAAAAGGCCTTAAAGTACTCATGAAGATTGAGAAGCTCCATGGAGTTGGAGTCTTTTATCACTCCCCCTCTGGCGGCGCTGGAGAGTACTCCTCCTCCTTTATATAAGGGCATGGCTTCATGGTTTAGAGCCTCCATGGGCTCCACCTCTGTCAAAACATCATCTTTTCTCCTCTTACTCTTTTATCACTCCCCCTCTGGCGGCGCTGGAGAGTCCTCCTTTATATAAGGGCATGGCTTCATGGTTTAGAGCCTCCATGGGCTCCACCTCTGTCAAAACATCACATTTTCTCCTCTTACCTCCTTATCTCCTCAGGCCTCGTGCCCCTCTTATCTTTTTATCTCATCGGGTTGTGTTCCACTCTTATCTTCTTATCTCCTTATCTCTTTGGATTCCGCCCCCCCTCTTGGAAGGAGCCCTGCTCGGCCTTGGAGCACACCAAGGGGTCGGGTCGGGAAGGTCACGTGCTGTCAGGCATCCAAGTGATTGACCACTTTTACCCATGTCATAATATTAGCAAATAATTTTCAACATATCACTCTAATTATAATCTATTTCACATTAAAAAAAAACATGTTCTTTTGATTGGCCTCATAAAACAAAGATAATTTCTTTTTTTTTAGATTTCTAAATTACCACCAAAATGCGCCCACGAGGAAGATAACGTCGAAAAAGTTTTGAATCAAGGCTGTCACTTGAAAGGCGAGGAAGAGACAAATCCCTATTGAATTTTATACATATGTTTCTTGGCCATTGGCCTCGTGTCCAAGAAATTATTGTCCTAATAAATACAAAAGCTTGAAGTTTGCTAAAGGTTGTGTTTCGCATGTATAATATTTGTGGTATATATTAATGCAATTAGGAATTAGAAGCAAAGGCTGTAGCGACAATCAGACTTTGCCTGACGGATGACCTCTCATCCGTCAGCACCTCTCATCCATCAGGCAAAGTCTGATTGTCATTACAGCCCTTGCTTCTAGTTCCTTCCACTCTGACTTTTCCATAGTCTCCGGTTTCTTCTCGCTCAACACCTTCACCATACCCTGTTGCACCAACAAATCCTTCACCATTCTCTGTCATAGCCCGAAATGATCACTTCCGTCAAACTTGGTAATATCAAACTTAGTAGATGAACTCCCAGACATCGTAACCTGGATATTATCCATATAGAGTAACAGAAAAACTAATTAACCATCATCAAAGCTAGCCAATCCGGATCATGTATAGGAGTCAAATTTCTTTGATACCAATTGTTAGGATCGGGGGCACCCCACATTCCACACTAGCAACAATATTGTCCGCTTTGGGCCTGAGCTCGCACGGTTTTGTTCTTGGGCTTAACCCAAATGACCTTGTTGCTTTGGAATGTGTTCCTCTTATATCTATACCCCTTCACTCTTTTCCCATTAGGTAATGTGGGACTATTGTTTGAACCCAACAAAGTCTCTTACCCATCTCACAATTAAGAGAAATCTGTCGAGCCTGATTATTGTCGGTTCTGTTTTAAATCAATTCATCCCTAAATCTCTTGCAACTCCAAAACTGTCGAAAGAAACATCATTTTAAATCAAGTTTACATTTTATGATATTTTTCTTATGTAAATACACAAAAATATTAATCCAACACCTCTGAAAAACAAACTTTACTACTTCAGATTGAAATAAAATGATTATTCTCAGTAACGAACGAACTACATGTGATTTTCTAGACAGTGATGTTTCATATGGAGCAACGAATATTGGTTACATTATTGGTGCCCCTATCAATTATTAAGTGTCAATTGGAAAATTTCTCCGTACATTGGATTTTTTCAGAACTTATCTGAGTTTGATGAGTGTAGTGCAATAGTTGTGGTGGTCAGATTTTTGAAGTCTGTAATATTCACTCCCGTCACAAAAGGGTTTCTAATGGAGGAAATAACTCGATTATTCCTAAAGCTAAGTTGTGAAGAATCATGAAATTCAGAAGTTCCATGGTGTCTCGTGAGTGATTGAGATGCTCGAGATGTGGTTTGGGTTTTTTTTTTAAATAAATGTGAATAAATCATTTTCATCAAAATTTAAAAAAATATAATATATTAGTTATAAAACCCATGATTTTTAGGAATAAATGGGAGTTTATTCTATTTTGATTATTTCCATTAAATGGAAGAATTCCCCTAAATTTGGTTTAATTTGAAAAAAAAAATTTCGTGTAATGATATTATAGAGTGGGGGTTGAAATGCAATGTTGGAATGAGATGTCATTTGAATTCAAATATAATCAAGGGAGAGAAAATAAATCAAATCAAGAAGAAAATGCAATCAAATCATAGATGGATGATGCCATGATTTGAAGGATAGAGGACTTTTGATGTCATGATTTGAAGGATGGATAGCATGACTTTGAGGACTTTTGATGTCATGATTTGAAGGATGAATAGCATGACATTGAGGACTTTATAAGCAATTCATGCATAAGATGGTAATATTTTATAATATAAGAAGAGCATGCGCATGATTCATGGGATTTTTTATTGGAAATAGACGACCAAGTTTGAATGTGGCTATACATTGCAAACCAAAGGACGACAAGCTTTGGAGTTGATCGCGCGACCTTTCCGTAATCACGGGGATTAGGATCACACCCACTCTTGGCTGTGGCTATCTATAAGACGTCGGGGGTTGTCTTGGAGTCGTCTGTCGTCGGGTTGCAGCAAAGTTGAAGCAGGAGGGAGCAGTACAAGAAGTTGCCAACACCGGTGCATCGTTGAGAGGAAGAACGATGAGCAAATCGCCTCCGGTGAGTATATTTTACTTGGTATGTTAGTAGTTGTTTATAAATTTCTTGAAGGTCTAGATGGCATGGGTGGAGGATGATGTTGGTTAGTGTGATTTTGTAGTATTTTATTGTACAAATATGGACGTGCTTGATTAATTGGGCATGGGCTCACATGTACATCATGTTTGGAATTTAATGGGTTCTTGGGGGATATCATGGTTCTTTTGTGAATAAAGGTTGCATGGTGATTGCTTATTATTGGTTGATAATATTTAAAAGTCTAGAGAGGGAGAGAGATGAGTGGATGGTGTGTAGTTGTTTAATTGTGATTGTTTGACTTTTGAGGACATGACCTAAGTGTGTTTTATTTGGATGAACTATGAATTAATATGAATATTTGAATAATTATATTATAGAGATGCCAAGTCATGGGATTTTGTACACTGTTACGGATTTTGGAATTTGTTTGAGGTTTTGTAAGGGTCGATGGTCATGTGTTGGTGCTGTGGATTAGCAAGTGGTTGGATCTAATTGTATATTATTGTTAATATATATATTGAGGCTGGTGGACTAAAGTAGTTTTAGTTGATGGTGTGGATCCTGATTAATGGAGGGGAGTTGTTTGTTAATTATTATTATTATTTCTTTTCACTTTACAGAAGTGCACACTTGGTACTGTGTGAGTTGGGCCAAGTGTTTGGGCGGTTAGAGAATTAGTTAATTTAATTGTGTTAAGTGGTATTAATGGTTAATACCAACCAACTAGAATGTGGAGGGTTTGATTAACTTAAATTAATTAAGTTTAGTTGGTCAAGATGAAAGTTAGGTTTGGTTAGTGGGCCGGGCCCATTAATGTGAGATGCATTATAGAAATACATTCTTAAACACCTGTGCGTGTGTTGAGTGTGTACTTGTGTTTACCAGCTATCAACGAGGAGCGTGGAGCTTAGATGGGTCGAGAATCTTGGCGTTAGGTTGGCTTGCGTTTAGAGGTAAGTCACTCTTGCCTCGTTTCCACCCTTGTATGGGTTTTCTTGATTTTGTTCGATGCTATTAGTTAGCATGCTCTTGTTAGTATCTGCTGTTTGATTCATGCACATACATGTTTGTTGCTATCTTTCCTAGTATGTGTGTGATTGATGAGCTAGAGGTAGTGTTAACTAGTCACGAGGATCCGTTGATCGGCACGTGGCCGTGGAAACACATGAGCCTGTGCTCCGTCCGAATAGGAGTGTAAGTTTCACTACTGGTTTGTTGGAATGCTCTTTTGGACTTACCCACCCGTGGGTCGACACTTGATCATGGGCACATGGTCTTGTGTGCTGACCGGGAGGTACGTGCCAATTGAGTTCTGATCTTCCGCCCGTTTGCAGTGGAGTCCGAGGCTCCGTCCCTGTCAGTGGGGTTGATTTGCTCGCCGTGTCGACACGTAGAGGTGGCGCTACCGAACGCGACAGGTTAAATGCTCCGCCGCCGAAATTTTGTTGTTGCGATCCGAGGTCGCGTTACTTGGATTACTGAGAATTTGTTGTCCGGGGGAAATCGTTGCTGAGCTATCTTTGGACTTCTCATCCAGGGCTCTGAGGTCGTAGCTGGATGTTAGGATCTGCTTATATGGGGTGTAGCCCCTTTTCTTGATGATTCATTGATATTGATATTTGTTTCATTTGACTGTTGTGATCCTTGCAGGGTACTTACTGGGCTTTCCATTCGAAAGCTCACGACTTTTCTCTTCTCTCATTTCAGGTCCTGAGGAGTAGGTAGACTCAAGCTCAGGGACGGCGAGAGTTGGGGTGGGACATTGCTGAGGTCGGAGGATCTCCCTTAGTTATTTTATTCTTGTATGTGAGGACACTGTCTTTATTTTATTAGGACCCTTGTAGGGCCTGGATTGTGTAGAGGGCTATGGACCCTGATTTGATTTTATTATGTTTCTGCAGAGACTTTATAGTTTAATTATTGATTATCTTTTGGTTAAATGTATTATCTGCTTATCATTTTAGGCCTTGTATTTGATTGGGGCTTGTCTCCTTTCGGGTACGGCCGATCTGTCGACGTTCCTGAGATCCTTGAATCCGGGTCGGGGCGTTACATTAGTTGAACAAAAATAAAAGTAGCGATAAATAAGTGCCTCATGGGGCACTAACAGAGTTTCTCGCTACTAATATTATGCTTTATTATTTGGGATTTCTTGTGTGGTGTACTGTTGGGCTAGTTCTTCTCGTGAAAATACAAAGCTTTTTTTTCACCGGGCTTTCTATTGTTTTCAACTTGAATCGTTTGGTTGCGTTCGCTATATCAAATAAAGAAAATAAAAAGAAATTAATGTCTTGAATTAGATTTGGATTTCTTAACTAGCATATTTTTGTATCAATAAGTTTCAAATTTTATTGGGCCACATGAATTTCTCTTTAGGAATTGGAGAAATGATATGTATTATTTGATAATAATAAAAAATTCCATTTGTATCCTGACTAGAGATGAACAAGCCCTTTCCTCTTGATGAAGACTT
The DNA here is from genome assembly GCA_026586065.1 of Dioscorea zingiberensis. Taxonomy (NCBI): domain Eukaryota; kingdom Viridiplantae; phylum Streptophyta; class Magnoliopsida; order Dioscoreales; family Dioscoreaceae; genus Dioscorea; species Dioscorea zingiberensis. The sequence goes on along the minus strand of CM048820.1, from coordinate 59,032,720 downwards.
TCGTTATTATCTAATTTTTCGGATGCGATTGATTTAGTCAAATTGATATGTTTATAAAATTACAATTAATTATTGAATTGATACATGCACTATAAAAAATATTACATTTACTCACAAAAATTTTACTCACAAAAATTGATTGATAAAGAAAACATTGTAAAAAAAAATAAATATAAACTCACTTTTAAAAGGTAGTAACACTCAAATATTCATAATTCAAGGCTTTGACATCTTGAAAAGTTACAAGAATCCAAAGTAACAATAACAAACTACTTCCATTGATTTCTCAAATTCAACATACTTTTTTTTTTTGCTGAAATTTCAAAACTTAGCTTATAATATCACCAAAGAATAATACCTAGTTTAATTTGTCTCATGACTCAACAACAATAATGTCCTTACATATTCCAAAACAACTATTCCCTTTTATTTATTTATTTTAAAACATATTATTCAAAATGATTATATTACATTTTCCTCGTAATTAAAATATTTTAATAAATTATTTATCGAACCCCGATCGACCTGAAGTCTTGGTCTGTCAGTAACTCACAAATTTTAATTTTTATCCATTATTACAACAGATTGTACATCCCTGATGAAGTGGGCTAGCTAGCTGATAGTAACCTGTCGTGCCACATGTGACAAAGGTGGGTTGATCTGCACAGATATCTCTATTTTTTTTACTCCGGGTAAATTACTTTTGAATGTGTAGTAATTAATTATAATAAAGCACGTGCGAGAGAGAGAGAACCAGTCAGCAGGAAGTGTTGTCAAGGGCCCTATATAAGAATCACATGTACAGGCTAGGCCTAGTCCACCAACATCAACATGGGATTAGTAACTACTACTCAATCTCTTGGCTTCCTGAGCGCCACCACCTCTGCATGTCCTCTTGGATATTTCACCACTTCAAAGCAACCCAAGTTAGCCGCACCATCACTGAACCTCGGATCCACACGTGGTGTGCGGTGTAGCCTGAAAGATGAGTAAAGCCGCTCTTCGTCCTTTCTAATGGACCGGCGTGACATGCTCGTGGGCCTCGGTGGCCTCTACGGAGCAACCGGGGGAATGCTGGCTGCCAATGCGGACCCTTTGGAGCCACCAGACCTCGTGGATAACTCCGCATGCGTCAGAGCAACCGAGAAAAACATCGAGCATTACTGCCCTGGAACGACTCTTCTGAACTGCTGTCCGCCATACCAAGGCACTAATGTGCAGGTCAAAGAGTATGAGTTCCCGAAAACAACCATGCGCGTGCGTCGCCCGGCACATTTGGTAGCTAGTGACCAGGAGTACATGGAGAAATATAAGACGGCCATTAAGAAGATGAAGGAGGAACTCCCTGACGATGACCCTCGCAACTTCTACCAGCAGGCGAAGATCCACTGCGCTTACTGCAACGACGCGTATGAACAGATAGGCCACCCGGGTGTCAAAACTCACGGTACATAACAGCTGGATCTTCCTCCCGTGGCACAGGTACTACCTCCACTTTTACGAGCGCATTCTCGGGAGCCTCATCGGGGATGACTCCTTCGCACTGCCCTACTGGAACTTCGACATCAAGGATGGCATGAAAATGCCTCCCATCTTCCTCGACAAGAAGTCGCCGCTCTACAACGACAAACGCGACATGGACCACGATCAGATTGTGGTGGACTTCAAGTACGGGTATAATGACGGGGAAAGAGGAGTGGAAGGGGATGATGATGACCTTGTGAAGAAGAACCAGGAGTACTTGCGGAAGACGTTCAAGGAGGGGTTGCCGCTGCCTGAGTTATTCATGGGGGACCGGGTGAGGGCCGGGGAGGAGGCCACCGCAGGCACCACGATGGGCCAGATGGAGGGCATCCATAATGCCTTCCACCAGTGGGTCGGGACGAAGCAGTCACCCCACACCGATATGGGAAGCTTCGCCACCTCCGGCCGCGACTGCATGTTCTACTGCCTGCATGCCAACGTAGACAGGATGTGGGATCTTTACCAGGAACAAAGGAAGTTAAGGAAATACGGCCCCGAGTTCAATGACGATGATGATTGGTTGAACTCCACCTTTGTCTTCTACGACGAGAACAAACAAGTGGTCAAAGTGCAGGTAATTAAGCAGCTCATCTCTAGACTCTAGCTATTAATTATATATGCTAGCTAGCTGCCTATGTGGCATATATGCAATGCAATGTAGTGACTAACAAAAATAACCTGAAATGTACCCCGTAAATTAAAACAGATAAGAGACTGTCTGGACAAGACTAAGCTCTGCTACAAATACGAAGATTCCAATGTTAACATTAGTAATTCACAAGCTGATGTGGATGGATAACATTCACAGGTTGAAGAATTAGTCAAGTGAACTGGTCTGCTGTTAGTTGGTTAGTTGCTTCAATAAAGGAGTTATTATAGGTGTCATCATGTCACGTGTGTGTGCGTGCGTGATTTGCTTTAAATTCAGAATGTTTTCTTATCTGTTTGTCAGTCTTTGATTAAGTCAATAAAGTATAACTTTGTCTTCTTCCTTAATTTCATAGAGAAGATCCTGTATTCTGTGAATCTGTTTCCTCTCCTCATTACTTCTTCTCCTCTTCTACTACCAAAACAGCCTCTTCATTGATCCAAGTTCCAACATCTCTGGTATCAGAGCCATGGGATCGACAAATGGCGCAGGGATGCAGATCTCCTCTCCCTCAGTACCCATTTTCACAGGAGAAAACTTCGAATATTGGAAGCTGATGATGAAGACCCTTTTCCTCTCACAGGACCTTTGGGAGCTGGTGGAGCTGGGGTACTCAACAGATGGAGACGAGGCCCGTGTGAAGGAGAACAGGAAGAGGGACTCCAAAGCCCTCTTCCTCATCCAATCAGCACTGCACATCACCATTCTCCCTCGGATAGCAGCAGCTAACACCTCACAGCAAGCCTGGTCTATTCTTCAAAATGAATACCAGGGCTCTTTCAAGGTGCGCACTGTCAAGCTCCAGCACCTAAAGAGAGAATATGAAACACTACAGATGAAGGCCAGTGAGGACATTCAAGCGTACCTCACTCGAGTTACTGGTGTTGTCAATCAAATGCGGGTCTATGGAGACTCCATTACTGATCAAGATGTTGCTGCTAAAGTTCTGAGAAGCTTGCACCCAAGGTTCAACCACGTCGTTGCTGCAATAGAAGAGGCAAGGGACCTGACGAAGCTGTCCATTGATGAACTCAGTGGTTCCCTCAAATCTCATGAAGATATGCTGCTCAGAACCTTTGACACTCCTGAACCAAAAGCCTTCCAGGCTGAAGCTGAAGCATCTGGTATGAAGAAAACAGACAGCTATGGTGGACGAGGCAGAGGGAGGAGCTCCTTCAGAGGCCGAGGAAGAGGAAGAGGTCGTGGTAGAAGCTCTGGCAGAGGATCAAGCAATGATCAGAAGCATTACAAAGGCCATTTCCAATGCCATCACTGCAAAATATATGGTCATGTGAAGGCAGAATGCTGGTTCAAGGAGAAGGAGGCCAACATTGCAGAAACACAGGAAGAGCAAGAAGGCAACATGTTCATGGCTCATGTTGAGTCCATTCAAGCACCAAGCAGCATCTGGGTGGTTGACACTGGCTGCTCCAACCACATGACAAGGATGAAGGACCTCTTCAAGGAGCTGGATGAGAGTTACAAGCAAACTGTGAAGCTTGGAGACAACAATACAGTGCAAGTTGAAGGGAAAGGTACAGTTGCCATACCAGCAAGTAATGGCAAGGTAAAGCTCTTGAAGAATGTCCAATTTGTGCCCAAATTAGCTCACAATCTGCTGAGTGTTGGCGGTGTGAACGAGGTTTTTCAGTGCTCTTTGATAGAGATACCTGTCAAATTAGAGATCAAATCTCAGGCCATACCCTTGCTTGCATCCAGAAGACCAAAAACAACATGTTTCCACTTGAAGTGTCAAGCATGGAGCAGCTGGGACTGATGGTGAATGGTTCCAAGGAGTCTACTTTGTGGCATCTCAGGTATGGACATCTTCATCTCCAAGGACTGAGAACACTAAGCCACAAAGGTCTGGTTGATGGTCTACCTTCAATCACTGAAGTAGACTTCTGTGAAAGCTGTCTTATGGGAAAGCAGTTCAGAAAGCCCTTCCAATCTGGGAAGGCATGGAGAGCATCTCATCCTCTTGAGCTGGTTCATGGTGATCTGTGTGGGCCTATGCAAACAGAATCAATTGGTGGTAGTTGATTCTTTCTCTTGTTTACTGATGATTACACAAGGATGAACTGGGTGTACTTCCTGAAATCCAAGTCTCAGGCATTGGAGCACTTCAAGATCTTCAAAGCATTGGTTGAGAACCAGTGTGGACATAAAATCAAGTGCCTGCGCACAGACAGGGGAGGTGAGTTTCTCTCCAAAGAATTCATCAACCTTTGTGCTGAGCAAGGCATCAAGAGGGAGCTCACAGCACCTTACACACCTCAGCAAAATGGTGTGGTGGAAAGGAAGAACAGGACTGTGGTGGAGATGGCACGCAGTCTACTCAAAGAAGGATGTCTCCCCAACCAATTCTGGGCTGAAGCTGTGGCCACTTCTGTGTACCTGCTCAACTTATCTCCCACCAAAGCTGTGCCAAATCAGACTCCATATGAAGCTTGGACCAGAAGAAGACCCACTGTAAGTCATCTGAGAGTGTTTGGATGCATTGGTTACACCTTAATTCCTTCTTCTTTGCATCAAAAGCTTGATAACAAATCTGTCAAGTGCCTGCTCATTGGATACAGCAGTGAGTCCAAAGCCTACAAGCTTTATAATCCCATCACTTGCAAAGTGATTATTAGCAGGGATGTAGTATTCAATGAATCTGAAAGGTGGAATTGGAACCAAGGCAATGATGGCAATGGTGATTCTCAACTCAAGATCCCATTGGCAATTGAAGGAGAGACAGCAACTCCAACAGAAATGATCACAAACAGCCATACAAGCAGGAGCTCAAACAACACAAGCCAAGCAAGCAGCTCAAGCTTCTCCACACCTGGTGAAAGAAGGGCACCAGCACATGATGCAAGAAGTCCAGACAGCACAACACATGCTTCAAACACATCAAATTCCTCAAGTGGTGCAGCTGATCAAGGCTCTAGCACAAGACCTTCATCCTCAGAAGAAGAAGCAGGACCAAGAGGAGTCAAATCACTGAGAGATATATATGAAAGGTGTGCATTTGTCTTAACTGTTTCTGACCCCATTTATTATGAAGAAGCTGCAGAAAAAGAAGAATGGAAGCAAGCAATGGAAGAAGAGCTAGAAGCAATAAGAAGAAATAAGACATGGGATCTGGTTGATCTGCCTGAAGACAAGCAAGCAATTGGGCTTAAATGGGTATACAAAACCAAATTTAAGCCTGATGGGAGTGTGCAGAGAAGGAAGGCAAGACTTGTTGCCAAGGGGTACTCTCAAGAATTTGGAATAGACTATGAGGAAGTATATGCCCCAGTAGCCAGGTTTGAAACAGTGAGACTGTTTCTTGCTTTGGCTGCACAAAGGAAGTGGCCCATCTACCAACTGGATGTGAAGTCAGCTTTCCTCAATGGGGAATTGCAAGAAGAGGTGTATGTTTCTCAGCCAGAAGGATTTGCAGTTAAAGGCCAAGAAGACAAAGTATTGAGATTACACAAAGCTTTATATGGGCTCAAGCAAGCACCTGTGGCACGAATGCAAGAAAATAGATCACCACTTCATCAGCCAAGGCTTTGAAAGGTGTGAATATGAACCCACTTTATACAAGAAGCTTGGAGAAGAAGGAGACTTGCTGTTGGTCTGCCTATATGTTGATGACATTATATTTATGGGCTCTTCTCATCAAATGGTTGAAGACTTCAAGCACAACATGATGAACACCTTTGAAATGTCTGATCTGGGGCTCCTACAATACTTTCTTGGATTAGAGGTGCAGCAAAATGAAGATGGAGTGTTTGTATATAAGAAAAATTATGCCCAGAACCTTCTCAAAAGGTTCAATATGCTTGGCTGCAAACAAATAGCAACTCCAATTAACACAGGTGAGAAATTTCATTTGAATGATGGCTCAGGTGAAGCTGATCCAAAGGTGTACAGAAGACTGATAGGTGGACTCATCTATTTGACACATACAAGACCAGACATCAGCTTTGCAGTTGGACTTCTCTCCAGGTTTATGCAATCTCCATCAAGACAACACCTTGGTGCAGCCAGAAGAATGCTGAGATACATCTCAGGAACTCTCAATTATGGTCTTCATTACACTCATGTCACACACTCTGAATTGCTTGGTTTTCTTGGCGGTGGTAGGTGGTCAATGGAAGGCGGGGAAGAGTACTACAGGCTGTGTGTTCCTCATTGGAAGTACTGCAGTCACTTGGAGCTCAAAGAAACAGGAGGTCATAGCATTATCAACAACAGAAGCTGAGTATATTGCTGCTACCTCCACAGCATGTCAAGCAATTTGGCTAAGAAGATTGATGGGTGACATGGGAGAAGAACAGAAGGGGCCAACAGCAGTGTTCTGTGACAACAAATCAGCAATAGCTTTAACAAAGAATCCAGTGATGCATGGGAGAAGTAAACACATCGACATTAGATTCCATTTCATCCGTAGTTTGGTTGAGGATAACACCATCTCAATGAAGTTTTGCAGCACTGAAGAACAAGTTGCAGATATTCTCACCAAACCTTTATCAGTTCAGAAGTTCAGCTATCTACGAATGAAGATGGGGATCATCAGCTTGGAATTAAGGGGAGGTGTTAACATTAGTAATTCACAAGCTGATGTGGATGGATAACATTCACAGGTTGAAGAAATAGTCAAGTGAACTGGTCTGCTGTTAGTTGGTTAGTTGCTTGGATAAAGGAGTTATTATAGGTGCCATCATGTCACGTGTGTGTGCGTGCGTGATTTGCTTTAAATTCAGAATGTTTCCTTATATGTTTGTCAGCCTTTTATTAAGTCAAAAAGTATAATTTTGTCTTCTTCCTTAATAGAGAAGATCCTGTATTCTGTGAATCTGTTTCCTCTCCTCATTACTTCTTCTCCTCTTCTACTACCAAAACAGCCTCTTCATTGATCCAAGTTCCAACATCCAAGACTCCATGGCTTGACCCAGTGCCGAAAAAGAAGACGAAGATCAAGTCCAAAGGCTCGATAGTCCAAGTGAAGGAGTTCGGGTCGGCACCGAGGGCGCTCGACGGCGCCATCCAAGTGCTCCTAACTCGGCCGAAGAAGAGCCGGAGCAAGGCCGAAAAGGAGGGCCAGTCAGAGGTCCTAATCATCAATGGCATCGAGGTGGCAGATGGTAAGGAAGCACGCTTTGATGTCTATGTGGACGCGCCAGTTGGTTCCGACCGTGCAGGCCCAGACAAAGGTGATTTTGTCGGCAGCTTCGTCAAGCTCCCGGAAACGGTGAAGGCGGTCAAGGCAAAAGAGATGAAGGGACTACCCAAGCTGGGGATCACGGGCGCTCTGGAGGAGAACGAGATCGAGGACGCCGAGAAGGTCGTGGTCACGCTGGTGCCCCGGTTTGGCGAAGTCACCATCGGCGGCCTGAGTATCCAGCTCATCCAAAACGATGTTAAGTCTCTTTAGAGATTAATTTACCAGATATGGTAGAGGCTGGATCCAAGTACTATATATGGATAATCATTGACGACCACCAATAAAAGCATGCCTTGTGGTTGTGGAAAGCTTTAATATAGCTTTAATTAAATAATTTTTTTTTTCGATTTCAATATAGCTGATCGAACCAAACACGTATCATCATCCTAAAGGCTCATAATCCTAAAGACTATGAGTAATGTAGCCTAACGGCTAAGGGGCAGCTACTGATGGCTTTTGGAGGATGTCAGATGATCCTCCGAAGGCCAACAGAGGATTGTTTTGTGCCTAACACCCAAGCAGCACTTAACAGACTATCAAGAGGTATAAAAGGAGCCCATGGTTCTCTAATCGGGGCTCTCTCGACTCATTCATTCTTAGGAAGAATCTTCATCTCTCTCTCTTTTCACTTTCACCAACTCCTCCTCCCATCAAACTTTCTAATATGATGACTATTGGAGGGTCCAGAGATAGACTCCTGGACTTCTATTGCAAGACTACGATTTGGAGTTTGTTACTTCTCAAGACCAAGTTCACTTAGATTCATCCATAACCACATATCATCTTCCCCACAAATCACTCGGATGTCATTTTCTCCACCAAGAATGTAGGGGTAAATTCTAAGATGCCTTGGGTTTTAGCCCAAGGCAACTTCCCTTTGGGTGCAAACCCATGCAAATTGGGTGCAAGGGTAAAATTATGACAAAATTATGATTGAAAAATTACAAAATTATGACAAAGCCCGTAAAAAAAATTAGGATTATTTCATTAATGATTTGAATATATCAAGGGAAGGGGTGGCACGCTAGCTACGAAAAACTTAATTCCCAAAATCCAAATCTATTTTAAATTTTCTTACTCAAACCCCTCTCAAACCTATTTATAACCTCTACCTTATTTCTCAAATCCGTCCTAAACCAAACCATTCAAAACCTGCTTAATCCATTCTAAATCCATTTAGTATTTTAAAAAGAATATCTATTAACATAACATCAAAAAATTGTATGATTGAAAATTTATCCAACCTAAATAAACCAATTCTTAAAAAATGAAAAATACTAAACATTTTATTTAAATATAAAAAAATCTAAATTAATTAATATCTATAACAAGTTTGGGTTTTAATTTTAAATCACAAATATCTCAAGCCCTAAACCGGTAAAAATTGCCATTCCTAATTGTATCTCATTTTTATGTTATGCGATCATGTTGCCGCAAGCCTGAACTCCCCAGCCCAGCACAAGCACAGGGTTGGGTTGTTACGGCCCATAACACCATAGACAAAATCAAGTCTGGGATAAAAATATTATGCAGTTCGTGCACATAACTGAAAGCAAGACCAGAGCTATTTTTCTTTTGAAGGATAAACCCGGTACATTTTTAAAAGCAAGACTACACCTCAAAGGGCATTCTCTTGCTAATTTTACAAGCAACATTTTTACAACGCCATTGTCTAGCGGCAATTTTTGTGAACAGGAGAGCAAGCAAGAAGTAAACAGTCCATCTGCTGCTTAATTTGATAATGTACAAAGAAAACTCTGGGAACGTGCCTTAGGATCATCAGAAACTGACTGTTTCTAATATGCAGAATTAAAAGTCCTTCGCCGGGGTTGTTGAATAATGCGGTGGGGACTGCATTGGGGGCTCATGCATTGCACAGGCTTCTCCCGGTACTTGGCCACTTCTAACACAGGCTTAGCCACCCCATTCTTCGGGGATTTCAAGCTTAGACTCCTGATTAAGGCTGCTGCATCCTGGTCCAGACCTGTTACCACAATGAAGTATTAATGTTATAAATCTTTAATCACCTCGGTTGCATAATTCAACTTGGAAATTATCCATAATTTCCAACAAAAAGTTAGTAGTTTTATTTTTTAAAGATCCTTTCAAATAATATATATATTTAACAAATCAATCAAGTTTAAAACTAGTAATTAAAGAAAGAGTTTTATACTAACCGCCCTTTGAAAAATAGCCAAATCACTTATCACCGCCCCATTTTTTTAATAATACCCCATAACCCTCTCTATTTTTATTTTACTTTGCAACTCTTGAATTAGTTGTTCCAACCAAAGGTTTTAAATAGTTTTTAAAAACATTTTAAAAAAAATAAAAGACAAAAAAATACCCTCTTCTTTCAGAATTGATATTTACCCAGGACTAATAAACAGTTAAATTTTTTTTTCTAGAAGGGGCTATAAGTGAATTATGATTTTATTAAAGGGGCTACAAGTAAATTTATATTAAATTTATAAAAAAATATCATTAACCTATATTTTTATTTAAGTTTTAATAACATAAATCAAAAAAAATATTTGTAAGATATTCAAAATAAAATAGCATAATTAGGTTTTCGTTAAAAAATCTAAAACACCTCAAAACTAAAAGTGAGTATATCGTAAACCTTTTGATTTGCTAAATTGAAGTTCTTTAAGATTTAGAAAATAGGAAATGTGAGAAAAATCATTGAAATGATATTATATATAAAAAAGGTAAAATTGTCACTCTATATATTATAACCCCATGTTTTATATTTAACCCAAGTTAAAGCATAAAACTTTGGTACATGGGATGATAATTGATAAGTAAAATAAAAAATAAAAATAAAGTAGGGGGTTGTGAGATATTATTGAAAAATGAGGGGGTGATAAGTGATTTGGCTATTTTTTAGAGGGGTGACAAGAAAAAAAAAACTCTTTCTTTAATTACTAGATTTAAACTTGATTGATTTGTTAAATATATATTATTTGAAACTACTCATGAGGAAGAGTTAAGAACATTGAGGTCCCATATATAGTCTAATTCCACGTTCATAAGGTTGTAAGCCAAATATTATTTCGATAGAGAGGTTGGTCATGATTCGTAATCATTATTCTTCTTTTCTTACCCCACGAAATCTAGGGCTCCTCCATAAATCGGTCTTCACAAATCGAACAATGCACTAAAAGAGAAAAGAATCGTGGGAGAGAAGGGATCCGGGCACTCGTGCTCAGGGGAACCTCCCACGATCAAAATACCAGATACTCAATTCCAAATTAATTTTTTCCTAAGTGATTTTTATAACCTATTTTGGCTTGATCCGCTTGATCTTGGCTCTTTTGGGGTTCATCCTCTACTTTTGATGATCAAGAAGTTGGGCTTTCTATCTCACCGATCGAGATCATGCCATGTGCCTATGGTTATTTTGACCTATAACATAATGAATAATGAAAATAGGTTTACAATATGTTGATGCGAAAAATCTATGCACCCTTGGGATAGGTGCAGATCCGGATCAATTGATGTGATTTGATGGAGGGTTGCTTAGGCGCCAAGCACATGTCAATAGGGCTATCAAACGATCAAGCTATTCGTGAGCAGCTCGAGATCGGCTCGGTAAAAGCTCGAGCTCGGCTCAAAATTTCGAGCTTTCGAGTAGAGCTCGAGCTTCAATTTGGAGCTCGAAATTAATTTCAAGCCGAGTCGAGCTCGAAAGCTCGAAATTTAATATTGATATATTATGTTAGAGCTAAAATTGGATTGAAGGCCCAATTTCAACCTAACAATTGAATTTATATTGATTGGGTGGCTATCCTAGTGAGAAATCGAATAAGAATCCAAGCGAGAGAAGAGAGAAACTGGATTTACGTGGAAAAACCCTTAATCAGCGGGGAAAAAACCACGGGAGAGAAAGATCTCACTATGAATCATCAAAAAGTACAAGAGATCTTACAAGAAATCCAGAAATGGAAAGCAGGAAGAAGAGAGTAGATCCTGATTCAAATGGACAGAGCTCCGCTGCTAGGATTCAAGTTGTCTGAATGAGTTGTGATCCTTGGCTTTTATAGGCATGGGTTGCGTGCTGAGCACGCCACTCAATTTGGTCACGTGTTTGTCGGTATGCATCCAACTAAGCGCCCGACTAGATGCCGACTAAATTATGCAGTACGCCTCGGTACAGTAACTCTTCTAGAAAGACAGGCTGTCTGCTGCTGTACTTCTTCTAGAAGGTTGGAGCCGATATGGATAGTTATCAGTTTAGATACACTTTCCTGGTTGACACGTGTTAGTTTGGTGAAGCTCTCTCTGATCCAGATGAGCCTCGCAACGGTTTCGATATATCGGTTCTTCATATCGGATCGGCAAGACACTTCATACCGGGTCAATATGATCGTATGAGCAGACTATATCGGAACGGTCCACCGTAGTAATAGTAGAGGATTCTGCTTTGTTACCTTGACATGTGGCTTGTTTGGATGAACGCCACGTGTTCCACTACTTTTATCCCTATCATATTAATATATATATATATATAATTAAAAAATTAATAGAAACTAATAAATATTAATAAATATTAATAAATATTATAATATATGAATAAAATATTTAATATTTAGCATTGATATATAATATATAATATAAAAAAAATAAATTTATAAAAATAAATTTTTAATTTCAAACTAAATCGGAGATTTCAAAATTATAATTGAGTTCTTAATTTCCAGAGTTCGAGTCGAGCTCGAGCTTTCGAAATTAAAATCGAGCCGAGCTCGAGCAAACTTATTCGAGCTAATTTTGAGCTCGAGTCGAGTTGGGCCTAGCCCGATCAAGCTCGGCCCGTTTACAACCCTACATGTCAACCCTTAGGGGGATCTCCTAGTGTCGCGCGTCCAGATACAATCAGTAGGTGTCTTTCTTTTTCTTTTTCTTTTCTTTTTTTTTTTGAAATTAGCTGACAAGCGACCCCACGAAGGATTCAAATGAAGAGCACAACTGCACGGAGCAAGCTCAACGTGTTGCACGCAAAGCAAGCTAAATGTGTGTACTATGCCCTTACCCTACGTAGAGGAGGATTCTACCACGAAGCAAGCTCAACGTGCTGAACACCACTAAGTAGGGAACCTATCACTACCTTGTGCGAGTGGAGGCTAGAACCTGAGACCACCCGTCTGACGCTAGGTAGTGGTACCGCTAGGCCAAGAGGCCTTTGGTAGTAGGTGTCTCTTTGCTACTAGGCTACTTTACTCTTAGCTTTTAGGATTGTGCCACGTATTCGGTTCGTTTTTTCCCCGTAACACAATACTTACTATCTTGTTAAAGCTTTTATTATATAAACTTTGGTAGCTTTTGCTTGTTTGTAACTCTTCATCCAAGGATGGAGAGTTACAAGAGTGGGGAGTTACAGGATGAAGAGTTACATTTGTATGGTTGGTTGGTTGTTTAAAAAAATGATGGATGTAGGTGGACTTTTTGTGTTTGTTTCTAATAAGGGCATGTTTGGATCGGCCACAATTATGTAGTAAAACGTACAATATATAGTTAATCTAATATTTTGAGGGGATTATGGAGTATTGGGTGTTTGGGTTGGTTTCTTGAGCTACAAAATTATTACATATCATCATGATGATGGAGGAAACAAATATTCCACTCCGAGTGGAATATTTGGCTATTGAGAAAATCGTTCATCATCTTCCTATCTCTCCCGCATGCCACTCGTCACCTCCAATCTCTCACCCGAGCAGCCTCACTGCTGGCGTTGTCGGACGCTGGAATCTAAGCCGTTGAATCTCCCTCTAGATCGCCTCAGTGCCGTAGGTCACCGATCCAAGCCTAGCCGCCGCCGGCGACCCTCCGGTCCTTCTCCGATGAGTTCTAGACCTAATCTCTTCTCCCAATCTTAGATTCTAATCTTGATCCTGTTTGAATCTCCTGTTGTGTTTCGTTTTTCCCTGAATTCACCGTCGATGTGGAGATTTTAGGGTTCACTGAATAATTTCTGGAAATGTATGTGTAGAAGAAGGAATTTCTGAATAATTTCCCAATAATTTCTTTCTAATTCTATGTGCTTGCTTGTTTCCTCTTGCTTTGACAGTCGTGTATTGTTTCTTGATTTATTATGGGTTGCTTCTTTTCATAGTTGAAATTGGTGATGGTGATGTTGTAGGTTTTTATCTTATCACTGGGTTTTCTGACTTGAATGGTGATATTGCCCTTGAAATTTCAATACTATTTAATTTTCTTGAAAATTTTCCTCATCTGACAAGCCATAGTGTTCTGGTGGATGCTTGGGTTGTATGTTGTTTGAGATGTCTTTGGTTAAGTTTATAGTTAAATGAGACAGAATGGAAATGCAAATAGATTCAGCTATTTCCCCCTCACATAGAAAAGGCGCCTTGGAATAAAGATTTGAAGAAATAATACCATTGAGATTCCATTCTGCAGTTGTATGTGTGCATTTATTGCTTTCTGTTATCTAGTGAAGCAAATCGTAGTTTAATTCCCTCCGGTGAAAGATTTATTAATGCTATGAAATTTACAAATCCATATGCTTTTAATTAGTCCAAGCTATATATCTGCATTATTTCAACTGGCCATGGAAGTAACACTTCATTTTAGTTGAGGTGTGCTCATTATAGAAAAATCTCACAATGGTCAGTCATCTGGATATGTCTTTCAACACGTATCAACTATGTTTCATGTTTTGTATTATTGATTTAATAATTACAGTATTTGAGATACCATATCAATATTTCTTATAATTCTACCGCCAATTAACTTGTCGCTGGAGAAGGAATTATGCATGAAAGTTTTGATGCTCAATCACATGTTACACCTGCTAGTGGTCAGTTGCCATCCAAAACAAGAACATTAATTAGTTTTTCTGTTGAATCAGAATCAGTCTTCAAGTGATATGGTGATGTGTTGTTTATAAAGAATAAAGAGTTATTAACATGGTAAAAGGTGTTGAGATAGGCAGAATTTATTGATTGGGCATTGCAGTGAGTTTATTGATTAAGATTTTCTCTATTTCTTTCCTTTAATATGCACATTTGTAACTTTGACACAATATTGTAGGTCAATGGCAAGTGAAGGTAAATTTGAAAGTAGAGCAAAGTGATTGGAAATTCACAAGACTCACTTTGTGAAAGTATTGGTTGAGTATAATACACCTGGGTACCGTTCACAAAATGGATGGACTAAAGAAGCATGGAATAAGATATTGCACAACATGATGAGCAAGCTTTTCAATCCAAGCTATACCATCATCCAGATTAAAGCTATTGGAACAAGAGTTGAAAAAAGCTTATCTGAATTAAGTGGCTTTGGATGGGACTACGAAGGACACGTTGTTTCGGCCCCTAATGATATTTGGGCACCACTACTGGAGGTATGTATATATCTTTATTTTTTAATGAATGATGTTTTCAATATCGACTTTTACTAATTTGGAGCAAATTATACAGAGGAATAGAGATGCAAGGAAATGGTATAAAAAACCATTTCCATATTTTGTGGCATTGTAGGATGATTATGAGGGTAAGGATATATTTCCTAATATTTCGATTTTATCTCATTTTTACTTGTGCTAACAAGCTACTTTTTTAACAATGTATAGGGAGATATGTTGAAGGTAAACGCTCTCGTGGTATAGAAGATTATGAAGTTATTTCTAAATCACTAGTACGTACTCCAACCCCAACTCCAGTTACTCCAAACTATCCAATCCAAGCATCACCAATACCTGAGACAGAGGAGGATGATAATGTGCAAGTGGAACCTCCTTGCACTCTATCACGTGTCCCTCAAACTCAAGGTTCAAGTAGTGAAATGCAACTGGGATAGGAGATCATGATGGACAGAGAAGAAAAAGAGAGCGAAAGGGAAAAAAAGCCTCAAGATTCATTATTGAACATGGAAAAATACATAGCTTTTCGTGAGCGCGAGAATAAAGATTTTCTCGATGTATTCAAGACTACTCAAGTTGTAGAGAAGCATACAATAGGAGATTGCATGAAGGTGTATAACATAATGAAAGGCATGTTTACCGATGAAGAAATGGTCAAAGCTACCCAAGTCTTCGTTAAAGATAAGAGTTATCGTGAACTCTTCTTGTGTCTTGATGAGGAGGATAGAGTGCCATGGCTCAAAATGATGTTCCAAAAAATGGATTAATGGGAAATTGTTGTGTCATTGTTATGTGATTTGCTTTTTCCATTATGGTTATGGTTATGTACTTTCATTATGGTTATGGATATGTATTTTCGTTATGGTTATAGTTATGGTTTTGGTTTTGGTTATGTATTTACATTATGGTTATGTATTTTAACATGAGTGACATTGGACATTTTGTTCATGGTTATATATTTTCAACAGGAATGACTTATGACAAATGTTTGGAGATTTCTAATAGTGACTGAATCTTACAAGAAACTCCTAATACATCAGATATTGAAGAAACTAAACTCAAAAATAAATTCCTAATACATCAGGTATTGAAGAAACTCCTAATACATTAGATATTGAAGCAACCAACATTAATAACCTAATACATCATTTAAGTTCTAGCTCGGCGATATCTACAATAGTCATCCCACATTTGCAATACTATTTCGTCTCTCTTACGAGCACCTGCATTTCGCTCAGAGTTCATTGTGTCGACATCTTCTCCGTATGTATCATCTCCATTAGGAACAATAGTTTCCTCGGCTTCATCATACATTCCTCAACAATATCCGCACCGTTGTGTATACGGATGAAGTTATGCAACACACAAGCAGCAACTACTATATCAGTTTGAGAGTCAATCGGGTGAAATGTTGCAACTTTAAGTATCGAAAATCTCATCTTCAAAATGCCGATGATGCGTTCAATATGATTCCTTAATGAAGCATGACGCAGATTAAACAGTTACTTTATAATTGCTTGGTCTACATTGCACTCGTCCTTGCTCCTGCAAATGATAACGGACACCTCTGTATAGTGCAATAAAATTTGGAGTATTTGCATATCCAGCATCCACGAGATAATACTTACCCCTTGGGACTTCAAAACCTTGTTCCAGTGAACGTTGGAGTATCCTAGCATCAAAAGCAGAACCTTCCTAACCAGCTCGTACATATACAAAACGTAGATCAAAATCACACGCGACCATAACATTCTGTGATAGTGTTTGTTTCCTGTTTCTGTAAGGGTCTTGCAACGATAGAGAAATAGTGATAGGAATGTGTGTTCCATCAATGGCGCCAACACAATCCTAAAAATGAAGACACATATAACATTTGTTAATAAAATTAATAAAGAAAAATTAAGTGAATTTTTACTATCAATTTTATAATATAAAAGCTTTACATTCCTTGAAATATGGGAAAAAATTTCTGCTATTATGAATAAATGGCTATGTAATTGTTGTGGAGGTTGTATGTATTCACGAGCAAGTCGATTGACAACCTTAAGTACTTTACCAAAATAACGACTAACCGTTTCTGCCCAAAGTTGAAATCGCTCTTGTACATCACGGTTACTAGCATTATGTGCAAGAGTGTATATAAATATCGCTACTTGTTCCTCGACTGTTGTCCTTTTCGAGTTGTGGAGAAGCGATCTTTCTCTTAAACGATCGGCAAGTGCTTGAAATATGTGAGGCTCCATAAGAAATTCTCTCTTACAACGTTCCTCATGACCTTCAAGGATTTCTTGTACATATGAAGCACCTATAAGTATAGATGTATGATGTTGTCTACTTTCTAAAGTTGCAGGACATCGACTTGACAAATTGTTGAGTATGAATACATCATCGTCTTCATTCATCTTCCTCCAACGATTTATAAAAGAATCCATGTTGAAACAAGTGGCTAGAAGAGTAAAAATTTTGGGCTAAAGAAAATGAGCTTGTATAGTGCCGAGTCATGTTGTATATAAATAGAGCAAGCTCATAATGGTTAGAATTATAACGTCTACTTTTTAACGGCTATTTTTAAAATATTTAATGGCTATTTTTTATTATGTAATAATTTTTTATTATGTTACCAAACATTTATTCTGTAGGAATAAAATATATAATAATTTTTTATTTTGGTAGCCAAACACTCATTCAGTAAGAAAAAAATATGTCATAATTTTTGTAATAATCATATTTCACTTCCCACATAATCAAATTATGCCATAATATTTTATTTTGTATCCAAACAGGCCCTAAAAGATAGGTTGGTAGGAAATATAGTTACCCTATTGTGAGTGGTGAGTTTATCTCTTTTTAAAAGGTTAAAGATATTTAAATATTTTTAAAAGAAAACTAATAAATATATAATTTTAAATCTTTTAAAATAAATTAAATGATGTAATGGTTGTATTTAAATTTAAAATTTTTAGATTAATTTAACAATACTCAAAATTAGGATATTTTAATTTCATATATATAATATTATTGTCAAATAATTTTCAAATAAAACCAATTATAAATTTTTTTTCAAGTTGTTTATATGATATTTTTATTAAATATATAAGGTTATTATATTTTTATAAGATTATTTCAAATAAATTTTCAAATAAACTATGATTTTGATCTTGATTTTGGTGTGTTTATTTGGTGGTTTGTTGGTTTTCTGATATCTGACATGTTAATCTAATTTATTAATACCTAGTTTATATTAAATTTGGCAATACCTATGATGGCTTCTTTTGATTAATACATGAATGTTTTAATCCAATAGAAGCCACTTCATCTCATAAGCAATTGAAACCACTTCATCTCCAAAACTTGTCCAAAAAAAAATCGATAATTATCAAACATAAAGGTAACGTCAAACATTCCAAAATAGACATAAACACAACATGATTTTAAATTAAAATCTTTTACATGAGATTACTCTTGTGACCCAGGGGGTCCAAGGTAATCTTCAACCATTAAACGACGCATCATCTCAGTGGCACCCAAGAATCCTCTCGCTTTGATATTGTCTGCATTCAAATCTTTGAATAGGTGGCTGACATTTCGTATTGTGTAGCCAATAGTCATATTGCATTATCTTCGTACACTCATTAGCAAGGTTTGACGCCATCGTCACTTCGTTGTTGTTGTTGTTGATTGCAATAGCTAACTTGTCCACACTAGTTTTCATACCATGCATAACCTCTAGCTCATTAGACATTGACCTTTTCTTTGGCCTAGTTGAGTACTCCGAGTGCAAATTATCAAAGAGGTAGCCATGGGTGGTGTCTGAGTAGGAAGTGGGGCAACTTCATCTTGAATAATACAATCTTGGTCTTGAGTAATACCATCTTAAGAGGAAGAGGCATGCAAATGTGGATACTATGGCAGCCCCATTTTATTTGTCCTTTAATATCTCCATATTATTATGCATCTATGAATAATAGAAAAACCATTCTAAAGTCATTTTGCAAATTCAATAATGATCGAAGGAACTTCACTAGTTCAATGGTAAAAAGAAACCTGAATATACACTTCTCAACAAAGCAGCAATAACTAAAATATCATCTCCAACAGAAAAACGCACACATATCACATTGAAGATATGAAATAAAAGCAACCTTATGCTCATAACCAAAAAGAAACCTGAATCACCATTGAAGACTATCACTAGTTCAAAAAATAATGGAATCTGGATTTTATAAAGAGTAATTCATTCAGGTCAATAATTAGTATTGATAGATGACTCTTATCATTGGGATTTCAGTAGAATTAATATTAACTGCAAGAGGTGTGAAAAGATAATAAAAAAATATAATAGCTATATATATATATATTTTAAGGTGACTTTAAAATATTAATTTTTAATCAAACAAAGAAAAAACACCTAAACGACAACTCAACTCAACACCAAAAAGAAAATAACTTAACTTGTTGCCATTTATTAAAACCATAAATTAAAAAAATAAAAGTAATAACTGCATTATATCTCTGAAGGAGATACATCCCATCCATAAAAAAGACCATGAAAAACAGGCAATACATAAAAGTATAGTTAGCAGTGATGCAGGAGAGCCTAAGTCGAACGATGTCGAACTGTCTAATTACACCATGAGAGCTTTGACATACCACGACTTGGCGGAGCGATGTATAGGCGAAAAGTGATCGAACCAAGTTCGGAATTGGGGAGCACTTTGGACATGTTTCGGTATTTTGGTCATAACTTTGGCTACAGGTATCGGATTCGCGCGCTTAACCCCAATTCAGAAAGCTCATCTCAACACGCACGTGGAGTCCATCAACTTTGCTCGATGGACCTTTCCTTCATCCTCAAATTCCACTGTTTTTCCCGTCGTTTCTTCATTTTTTTTGGTGTTTTTTTTTCATTTTTGGTAATACTTCGTATGTCAATTTAGGATAGGATATGAATCCGATTTGAACTCGGATTTTTAGAAGTTATCTGATTTGTTTAGTTATTTTAGAATTAGATAAGTTTTTCTTTTGAACCAAAATTTGCCGATTTGGGCAAATTTGGATAAGAAGATAGGTTTTCTAGGTTATGTAGGTTAATTTTTTTTTTAAGCTATTTAAACCCGGCTTGTGGGTTGAATTTTAGTCATTGATTATAGAATAATATTTTTCCTTTGAAGTGTCTTCCCCTTTCTTGTTCTTTTGTCAATCTCAGTTCTGCACGCCTCGGGTTAATCATTTCTACCTGCGTCGTGATTACCTAAACAATTCATATCGGAACATATCGGAAAAAATGCAACAAGTTCTAAAGCATAGTAACAAGGAGGTCTTGTGATAAATTCATCAAGAAGTTCAAGAGAAAACAAATGTAATTAGGGATCTATGAAATTTTCATAATTCTTTTATTTGATTTTTGTGCACTCTTCTGGGAATCTTTTGGACTCATTTGCAATTCAGCAAAAAGATTTAAGCATGAAAATCATAATCCAGCTATAAGGACCAGCCAACACTCATGTTCAATCTCTTTTAATCACTATGGGTTGTTTTTTCATAGGGAATAATAACAAAAATCAATATATCAACATCATCAATCAAACACCCCAAACCTAATTCTCAATACTATATATACAGCAGCAAATCAAGGCTAAAGATACCATGGACATTTCAAGCAGGAGCATTAAAGAATGGAACAAACACAAAATCAAAACCAAAAAGGACCATCAAAGGTTCAACTGCTTTTCAGAAAGAGATCGATGACATTGTGAGCGACGTTTGGGGGAAAGAAAGAACGATGTATCTTTTCCGGGAGATTGCCAGGTTTGGAGAAGGGATGAATCTCGTGCACCTTGTATTGCTTCGAGGAAGAGACGACTGCCGAGGATCTAATGGTGCTGGAGATGTGGATCTGAGGAAGAGACGACTGCCGAGATCCGAGGGACAACCGGGGTAAGAGTCGGAAGGGAATGCCGGTGGGGGTGTCGGTGGGTGTGCCGGTGGGGGATGATAGTAAACCTAAAAGGTGGATGAAAAAGTGAAGTATAATGGGTGAGATGTGGATGTAACTCCCAATATAGTCATTTCGGTTGCAACGCCCCATACAAAAGTTACACATCCACAAACAAAATGTGCAAACTAAATTGATAAAGTAAAAAATACACTGTATGAGAAATTACCCATCCCTGGATGTTACTCCCCATACAGTCAACCAAACACTACCTAAATCTAAAGATTCTTACTTATTAAGTTCTAGATAACACTGTAAACAAAACCAAGTCAAGGATAAAAATATTATGCAGTTCGTGTACATGGTTGAAAGCAAGACCAGAGCTATTTTTCTAAGGATAAACCCGGTACATTTTTAAAAGCAAGACTACACCTCAAAGGGCATTCTCTTGCTAATTTACAAGCAACATTTTTTACAACGCCATCCTTTAGTGGCACTTTTTGTGAACAGGAGAGCAAGCAACAAGTAAACAGTCCATCTGCTGCTTTGATAATGTACAAAGAAAACTCAGGGAACGTCCCTAAGGATCATCAGAAACTGACTATTTCTAACATGCAGAATTAAAAGTTCTTCACCGGGGTTGTTGAATAATGCGGCGGGGACTGCATTTGGGGCTCATGCATTGCACAGGTTTCTCCCGGTACTTGGCCACTTCTAACACAGGCTTAGCCACCCCATTCTTCGGGGATTTCAAGCTTAGACTCTTGATTAAGGCTGCAGCATCCAGGTCCAGACCTGTTACCACAATAAAGCATTAATGTTATAAATCTTTAATCACCTCGGTTGAATTAATTCAACTTGGATTCTTCGGACATACAAACACAAACACACCTGACTTCTCCTTTGTAAGTGAAGCTAGAGTTGATTCTTCAGCAGCTTCCATCTCTTGGATAGTTTCCTCCAGCTCAGCCTCCAAAATGGACATCTCATCAGTGATATTGAGATCAAAAGAGTCAGGCAGCAGATTTGCAATGTCGTCTTCATCATCTACACCAAAAGTTTCTTCATCCTGGTGCTGACTGATCCAATGGTCACGGAACCATGTGGATGTCTTCACTAGATCCCACCATCGGGGGGAGAAATCTTCCACCTGCTGAAATGCTGCAGGTATAAAAAGTGGAGCATTTGGGTTTAGTGTAGACCTCAGTCCTCCTCCGTTGGCCACTGCCATGGTACTCATCACTCTCACAGTAAATAAGTCTTATTCTGCAAACAAAAGAAGAAAATGAATAGGCAACAGTTCAGTATAGAAATATAACAAATAACAATTCTTCTTATGCCAACTCAATGAGTTTATAGGGACATGCTCTCACTTGAATCCTGGAAAATTATCTAAATTACTCGCGAGGCAAAGACCAACAACATGTAAATCAGGTGTGAAGGTTGCAACGAATAAGCAACTATCACAAATCTATGAGAAAAAGGCGGTGGCAACTATCAATCTATAAAAGGAATCTCATCCAGTACATTATATCAATCAATTATAGACTAGCTTCTTTGTGCAGATGGTGTATGTTGGAGAAATATAGAATGATCATACACGAAGAGGATATGGAGTACATTTGTGGTAACATACATGTAATTGAAATGAGTTAAAAAAAAATAAATCATATATTTCCAAGCAATTGTGGACTAAATAAAATAGACTGCACATACAAGTTGACACTCAAGTAGTCCAGAGAAAAAGGACTGGTCAAGGCTTTGCATTCACAGCAAGAGAGAAAATTCCATTTACCAATCAACTAATTCCGGAAATAAGAAGTAATAAAAACAAAGAACTTGAATGGAGAACATGCTAGTGATCCACTAATAAGAACTACACAAGTTTACTCATCAAAGGTGATATATATATATATATATATATATATATATTTACTTTTTTGTGCTAAAATCCATGTTGTAGGCAACCACTTCAATGAAATTTTGCAAGGGCATGCCGATATTAGATCAACAACAATCCTCCTCATAGATTTCCTTCAAGCCCCTCATAGATCAATGAAATTTAGCATATTGTTCATAGATCTCAGAAACCGGAGATCAACTATGCACAAAATCCTGAATTTACCCAATAAATCCCCTTTTCTCATGGTTCCGCAGATCACAACATATAACATCAAATTACTAAAATAACTCACCAGATGAACAGACGTCTTGCTATAAAATTCAAGAAATTCAACAAAATCCAAACAGGATAAACTAAAGACAGCATGAAGATTACAAGATTAAGTTTTTACTTTTGTTCTTGTATATAATATTTTAACTAGTTAAAGCAAACACCTTTATTCTCTCAAAGTTGCAAGATCGATGGCTGTAAATCACAGATCTTGAGCTCACAAGAACAGGAAAATAAAATAGAATAAATAGCTGATCATTCATTCCCCAAAGATTTCAAGCAAAAGAATGGGGATGGAATTTGTCCAAGTCTAGCAGGGGACTTCGATAAGATATTCAACTGATGATTTACCTGGAGACTTGTTTCCAAAAGGAAGGATCTAAAAGAATCTGGAGACGAGCTTGGAGAGAAAACCAGGGGCTTGAGAAGATTGCTTGGTGGGGGTGTGATTTTTATAGGCGGAAAGGAGCTTGCTTCGTTCCGAGGCTGCTGCTTTTAGCTTTTATGATTTTTTATTTATTATCCTTTAAAAGATAATCAAATTACACATCATCCCTTCATTTTTTTCCAATAATATCCATAAGTAATATCCATAAAAGCCCAGCTCTTGAAAGCAAGTAATAGCTTTCGTAATGTTCAACACTGAAAAGTCCCGGGTCAAATCCCGTTCTTTGGAGTGGTGAGAGGCGTAGAAGTGGAGAGTGCGTAAAAACAACACACGAATCTTCTCTATACTAGTTCCTAGTATCCTAGGTGGTAAAAAAAAAAATCCATAAACTATTTTTATTTTTATTTTATCGTATGAATTAATTATCCCCACCAAAGATTTTAGATATTACTTATCATCCCCTAAAAATTAAGCTATTTTTAAAGAGTGATTATAAAAAAGCCCTTCTTTTATTCTCCCCCTCTCTCTCATTGGCTGACTGTATTTTATGAGAAACATCTTCAATTTCTTTTTCAATAACTTAACTTTTTAATCTCTGTTTATTTTGTTTATTTTAAAATTAAAACATAAGAAAATTCAATAAAGGCATTCAAAAATTTCAAAAAAAACACAAATTTTCAAAACAAAATATTAAAAAAAAAAAAAAAAACAGAAGCTACTTGAGGCCTCTAAACATTCAAGAGTTTAACTGCTTCTGCTAGCAACTCATCTTCTTCAATGTATATTCCCTCTCCTTCTCTTCCTGCCTTCTTTGCTAGCAAGTCAGCTATTTTGTTATCATCTCTGGGAATAAGGCTGAAGCTCTACTCAACTATCTCTTCCAACAGCTTTTGCATTCTTCAGTTATTGGTGTTGTTCTCCAATTGTTGTTCTTGCTCCTCAGTTGGTATGTTTTGGTATATACCGATTATGAGTATATATAGTGACAAATGATTTTGGCAATTTGATCAGCTGCTTGAGCCCTTCTCTAACAACTTCCATCTCAGCTTCAAATGGTGATTGGGCTTGATAGGTCTTCATTCATGCAGATAAGAGAAAAATCCTATAAGATATAATTATATAAGCTATATCTGCCAATCTGTTCTCCTCTCTCCATTAGTCTTCTATAAAAAGTGAGTATTTTCTTTCTTCTTTGTGCTAGTTTTAAACTATCTCCCTTCTTATTCGCTCAATAGATGGTTGTTGCTTGTTGTATTCTTGATTAGTATGATACTGCACCTTGCCACTCCTTTCGGATTGAAGGCCTTCAAGACTTCCCTAGACCACCTACTATTAAAAAATAAATGTGTGATTGTTTCATTAGTTAGTGACCATAGTTCTTGATGATCTATTCATATCTGACAGATGAATTCTAACATACCGTGTGCATTGTTCACACGTTATGATACCGCAATGGGTTCTAGGTAGTGTTTTTTGGAGTTCTAATGTAGAGGTTTTTGAGTTATGGGGTGGTATTCTTATTGCAATAGCGCCGCCATTTTATTACAGTAACTCGAATTTAAAAACAGAAGCTCAAAATCTAAACAAACAAGCTTTAAACCCAATGGTCTCATATCGTGGGAAAAATCTCATGATACTGTAGCACACATCCACCTGACATAGAAAATTTTTGGTTGGCAATCTTCCATGTAAGACCTTCCCAAGTTCAAGATTAGAAATACAAGAAAATCATGTACTAGAAAATCAATGGAAGGATAAAATGGGTTAAAATTTTGTTTAACAACTTTGAATATATTTATAATTGATTTTCTGATTGAAAAAATATATATTTTTTGAGGGACTGAAACATTTTAAAATTTCCCCTTGTCTCCTGAGCCATGAGCCATGAGCCCTGAGCCCAGTGTACGTGTCCTCCGAGCCTTAGGCTCGTTTTAGCGAGCGACTTCATTTTCACGATTAAAATGCATGTATTATCTTTTCTTCCAAAAAATATTTCTTTATCTTCAAAGAAGCATCTTCGAAAGAAGGATTATTGCCACCTGGTCTCCATCAAACTTCTTTTCTCCTTTTAATATTCAGTAGCAATAAAGCCAATTAACCCGGATTGGTCAGATCTTGGTTTATTGAAACAATTTTTTATTTTAAAAAAATGATAATATATATTTATACATTATAAAGATTTATTGTTAGTAGACAAATGCATTTTTGGGTTAATGGAGGGCCAGCCTTGGACGGTTCTCATTTGTTTTCAATGCCATATTCATTGTCATCTAGGTAGGCAGTCCAAAAATAATTTAAGTAAATTAAATACAATGAACTTCATGGCATGTGATGAGTGTCTGCTGGTAGATTGATTGGAACTTGGGAAAGATATATCTTCAGACTTCAGTAGCACATGTTTGCCTCTATCTGCGGTCTTATGCAAGTTAGCTTACCCATAGCCAACGACCAAGGGTCTATTGGTCCCTCCACAGTCAGCCGTGAAAGCTCCGTATTAATGTGGGTTGGGGGTGGGTTTGATTCTTGACTGAGGGCATTTTTTTGTGAGTTTAAATAGTGTTTATATACTGGATGTATCTATCATAGACATATATGTGCAGACTCCATTACTCATGTCTGCTCTGTCGAAGACTGTGCATGTCCATAATTTCTTAGTGGCTTGCCGCTCATATTGTCAAAAATAAGTTAGCTTACCCATGTTTTTTTTCTTCTTGGATTTATTAAATCTTTTATAAAATATAAATCTATCATCAATTTCTTTTTTCTTTCTTGCATTTTAAACCCTCCATCTTTGTTTTCTCATGTTACAATTTAGGACAATAATGCCAGTGTTCTTAGCAATAAATCTGGTTCTTTATTGTTGCTAGAAGCAATATCATGATGGACAATAATGAGGAAAAAAACAGTATTGGAGTTTTCATCTTCATTATACTCGCAACAAACTGTAGATATAAACACCAAACCTTTGCATTGACCAATTTTCAAGGATTCTTCATGAATGCTCTAGTTCATTTCAATTATTTAAAAATAAGTGAAATTCTTTCATAGTTTGGAATTAGAACTTGAGCATGGATTAATAAATTAATTATATTTAGTATTAATTTTCTTAGGTAAAAATCTTAAAGCATGATCAGTTCTTGTGTATGATTCTCCTTTTTTTTCTTTTTTGACCAAGTCAAGGATGTGTATTGGTTTGGTAGTACTGGAGCACAGAGATTCGGCAGATATCCGTTCACTTGACTCTTACCGTGCAAGAGAGGGGATTTAAAACCGGGTCTTTCACAAGTTTACCATTCATCACTTAATAAGAAACCGTGTATGATTCTCCTATTATGGATGGAGATTATGACATTTTTTTTTATATTTTCAAGATCAACTTAGTCGGTTTAAGTAGTTTGAACGAGCTAAACCAGAATAATTAAAACAAAACTCAGAATCATGCTTGGCCTTCTCAAGCTCAACGCTTATACATACTTCACACGATCAAATACTATGTTAGTACAAGCTTGGTTACTTCCTTGATATCATGAATACATGCATGTCAATTGTGACCGATGTCGTACATATATGATTGTTTTTTTTTCATATTTATTTGTATAAGTTCCAATAAAAAGATTTTGGCACATTATATACTTAAAACTAATTCGCGGTCAAAACTTCAAAAATTATAATGTAAATTTTAACTTATTTAAAATTTTCATAAAATAAAATTTATTACAAAAGAAAACGGTATAACCAAAGCCCACATAGCTCAACTGAACTTGGGATGACCCAATGGTATTCGCTGAGCAGTTCTGTAGACAATGTAGTCAGGGTTAGCTAACATAAATATTAAATATCAGTACGACATTGTGTCACAACATGTGGCTGTAGTTTAGTGGTTAGAATTCCACGTTGCGTGGAGACCTGGGCTCGAATCCCAGCAGCCACAGTTCAAAATTTTTAATTTTTTAAATTAGTAGTGATATAAAATTTAAGTTTTACTCACATAACTCTAGTAAGGGCCAATTTAGAATTTTATTCTAAAGGAAGCGGAGATGATTCCTATGAGAAAAAGTACACAAAAATTTCATATAGAGTGAGTGTTTGGCTAAGCACAATAAAACTTTCTTATGAAATAATTTTAATATGAGTTATTTATTTGTCATTCCTCAAAAATAGTCAAATCACTTATCACTCTTTCACATTTTCCATAATACTCCATAACCCCCTTATTTATTTTTATTTTACTTGTCACTCTTGAGTTAGTTCTCGGGTAAATTCTTTGAGAGATCACTTAACTATGTACGGATTTCTTTTCGATTACCAAATTTCAATTTGTTTCAAATTAGTCACTTAACTTTAATTTGGGTTCAACGGGCAATCACCCGAAGGATTCCGATGTCATTTTTCTGACGTGGCCGCTAAAGAGGCCACGTGAACAGATCCAATCAGCATCCTCTTAAAAAAAAACCCTAATTCTTCCTCTTAGCTATCATCTCGCCGATGCCGCCGAGATGGAAGCCTCTCCGGCATAGAGTTATCAGAGAGAGCCTTTCAATCTTATACTCTTCTTTGCTTTCCATGCATGGATTTCTCCTTCCGAACTAAAAACAAAGAGATATACAAAGCAAACCAAACACCAATCTCTTTCTCTCACAAAAAGCTCCAATCTTTTTCTCTTTGAAGCCTCCTCTGGTTCTCTCCCCAGTCTCCAAACCCAAAAAGGAGCCATCTTTGAAGCAAGAATCAGAAGATGAATGTATAGAAAGCAAAGATATGATTAGATTTGAGCATATCTTCTGAGGTCTCGACTTTGAATCCAATCTCTTGTTTCCTTGTTATTCTGATCTGAGAGTGGGTGTTGTTTGCTTGCTCTGTTAATTCTTCAATGATGGAGACATTCTCAAACACGTTGTGCAGCATTTTGAGGTATTGATTGGTTCTAGTTTGAACATTGATGATGACCATTGGGTGTTGAGATAGATATGAACTCTGTTTTGCTGCCATTTAACAACCTCATACTTGATCAACGATTGCGTCGTAGACGGAGTGGGAGAGGGTGCGGACGGCGACGGAGGAGGGGAGTGAGAGGCGGCCAAGCTTGGCGGTGCCGGTGAGATGATAGCTAAGAGGAAAGATTAGGGTTTTTTTTTAAGAGGATGCTGATTGGATTCGGCCCACGCGGGCTTCTCAAAGCGCTTACTGCCAAAAGAAAAGGCACCGAAATTCATCAGGTGACTGCCCGTCTCAAATTAAAGTTAAGTGACAAATTTGAAACAAATTGAAGTTTGGTAATCGAAAAAAAATCCGTTCATAGTTAAGTGACCTCCCATAAAATTTACCCGTTAGTTCTCCCAACCAAAAGTTTTGAATATTTTTTTGAAAAACCACTTAACAACAAAGTAAAAGACGAAAATACCCTCTTCTTTTCACAATTAATATCTTTCCATTACTAATAAAAAATTGAGAAATTCTAAAAGAAGTTATAAGTAAATTATGATTTTATTAAGGGGCTACAAGTAAACTTATGTTAAATTTGTAAAAAAAATGTGATTAACTTATATTTTTATTTCAATTTTAATAATAGATATTCAAAAATCATTTATAAGATATTCAAAATAAAACAAAATTATTAGATTTTCATTAAAAACATATAAAATACATCAAAAACTAAAGTGGGTATACGGTAAACCTTTTGAAATTATAAATTGAAGTTTTTTAATATTTGGAAAATAGGAAATATGAGAAAAGTCAATGAAAATGATATCATATATAAAAAAAGATAAAACTGTCACTTTACATATATTATAACCCTATGATTTATATTTAACCCAAGTTAAAGCATAAAACTTTGGTCCAGGGTGTGATAAGTAAAATAAGAATAAATGAGAATGTTATGAGGTATTATTGAAAAGTGTGGGGTGGCAAATTAAAAACTCTTTAAATAAAAAAACATATATATATATTAGTTTTTAAAAAAATAGCTCGTGAGAAACATAGGTAGGAAAAAAAAAAGATGTCTGACCTTTTTTACTTATTACTACGGAATCCTTGGATTCCAGAGTTAGATTTTCCTATACTAAGGTTAACGAAACGGGCCAAAATAAAAATTCTATCGTAACGTTACATTCCATAGTAATGAGGGCCATTACTATATATATATATATATATATATATATATATAATACCTAATATATATTTTATATATATAATAGATATTATAACTGATACTTTCAGGCGGCCACACTTGTAGCCGGTCTGAAAGTATTAGTTATATATATATATATATATACACCGATGCAAAGATCAGGCCGGCCGGATACTGTTCATTTCCGGCCGGCCTCCCATTCTGGTCCCTGAAGCATGTTTGAAAGATTTCCAAGCATATGGATGGGAAGATCATTGAAAAATAGGCTAGCATGTCAATTTTCATACAATTTGGTGACCGTTTGGTCCTCCCACTTAATGGTTCTTATTTTAAGGAAATTTTAACGGTTCAGACTTTCAACCATTAAATGGGAGGACCAATGGGAGGCGTACTGGAGCGAATGTTGTTCGGCCAAGATCAGAAGATGACCCTATATATATATATATATATATATATATATATGAAGGAGAGTTTTGGTGCAATGATAAAGTTGTTACCTTGTGACCCGAAGGTCACAGATTCAAGTCGTAAAAGCATCCTCTTGCAAAAAAAAAAAATTGAGTAAGGATGCGTACAATAGACCCAAGTGGTCGGACCTTTCCCCAGACCTCGCGCATAGCGGAAGCTTTGTAGCACTGGCTGCCTTTATATATATATATATAATACGTAGTGAAATCTTCAATCGTTATATGGCCTAATCTAGGGCGCCCAAGAAGATCATGGGCGTTACGAGATCGCGGGTTTTGTATATGTCACGGCAAGGGCCGAAAGTTACCGCCCAACAGTAGTAGAGAATTTCACGATAACGAGCGGTGTCATCGCCTGCCATCTCGCGGTAATTGCCAAAATCATCGCCATCACTCCCCCTGGACTATAGAAGGGATGGAGAAGCTATTGCACAAGGGATCGAATCCTCTGGTACATACTACATAAACTCTTTCCCTGAGTCTCCTTCCTCTTCTTCTCCACTCCACTTCTACTCTCACTAACTTGAGTGTCGTAGCAACCTCGGGGTATGAGCGCCCGCCCTTTTTCTTCTCTCTATAGATCTTGTGCCCAGCAAGAAGCGACCACTGAAGGCCTAATTCCAAGAAGAGACCACCATCCGAGAAGAAGAAGACGTCCACAATACCATATATTTTTGAAACACTTGTTTAACCGAATCTTTTCTCATCCGTTGATTGTGATTAGTCCAAATCCCCAAGAGAGATAGATCTCAACATCAACAGTTTAGCGCCATCTATGGGGAAAGATAGAGAATTTGTGTTGACAATAGTTAGAGCGAAGCGAAGCTAAGCGCAAGATCATGTGGATGACACCACCACTGGATGCAATAATGTTCAGGAAGTTGGAGAAGTTTGTCAGGACTAGCCTGTGGCTGTTGACAAAGATGTTCAAGGCTCACATTATCGAAAGAGAAGATTGAAGCTCTCACCCTAGCTCTCCAAAGGATGGAGCAACATGCCTCTTAGACCTCACCATCACAGAACGCCGTGGCAAACACCTTAGAAGTAAGGGGCGATCACTATGTGTGCCCAATACCCAAAGAAAGGGTGCGCAGTAGGGAAGAGAAGAGGCCTATTTTCACTCGAGCTACTTTAGGTCAGCAATTTGGCTTCACCTCAAAGAATAGCTTGAGGCTTCCCTGAGACCTCGGCGCGGTGTCACCTCTAAGGGCACAAGGAAGAGATAGAGATACACTCCTCAAACGATCTCTCCTTTTGTTCCTGAGATCTTGAAGGCACCTTTCCCAGCCGGATTCCAAATGGTCTCCATTGAGACTTATAATTAGGGCTATAAACGGGCCGAGCTTGATCAGGCTGGGCCCAGCTCAAATTCGGCTCGAAATAGCCTAGCTTGAGCTCGAAATTAACTCGAATAAGTTTTCTTGAGCTCGGCTCAATTTTAATTTCGAAAAATCGAGCTCGGCTCGATTTAGATCAAAATTAAAAACTTATTTATAAATTAATTTTTTATATTATATATTACTACTAAATATTAAATATTTTATTCATATACTATATTATATATTAATATTTATTAATATTTATATTATATATGAATATATTAATATTAAATTTCGAGCTTTCGAGCAAAGCTTGATCAAGCTCGATGCGGCTCGAGCTCTGCTTGAAATTAATTCGAGCTTGAAATTGAAGCTCGAGCTTGGCTCGAAAGCTCGAATTCCGAGCCGAACTCGAGCTTTTACCGAGCCAATCTCAAGTCAGTTGCGAAACAAATTTTGATCATTTGTGACTCTACTAACAAATGATACTTGGTCGATTGACCACCTGGAGTCATTCAAGGCGAAGATGCTGCTCCATTGGACGCCAGAAGCGATCATGTGCCGAGCCTTCCCAGCTATCCTATGAGATGCGACATAGACCTGGTTCACCAATTTCCTGCTGGAGTCTATTGAGTAGTTTGAATAGTTGTCCGATCGGCCATGTTAAGGAGAATCCAGCAACAAGATGGAGAGAGCTTGCGCATCTATATCCATCGTTTCAATATGCAGGCTTTGGGTGTACTTGACCTCAACCAGTCCTTTGTCGTAGTCTATATCTAGAGGGGTCATGCAGGTCTCCATTTCAGTTCTTCTTGTTTAAGAAGCAGCCCGAAGACCTGATCGACCTCCTCATCAGGGCTGAGCAGTATATCAACACCGAGGAGATCCAAACTATTAAGAGAGAAGAGGATAGACAAGAGAAACCCAAGAGGGAGCCGAACTAGAGCCGAGAACCTCATAAGCAACCAAAGAAGTTGAGGTTTCAACCCAAAGAGGCTTGCAAAAAGAGAGTGTTAATGAGGTTCTGCAACTATGCTCCTCTCAACGCTATCCAAGTTGTGATCCTTATGCAGATCTAGGACCAAGAGGATTGTGAAATAGGCAAGCAAGTTGAAAAACTCCATTGGTTGGAGAGACAACAAAAAGCATTACAGACTTTATCGGGATCAAGGGCATGAAACCGAGTAATGCATCAAGCTGAAGGATGAGATCAAAGACTTGATCCGGCGTGGTCATCTTTCAAAGTACCTTAGATGAGACCTGCCAAAAGAAGGTCTGTCCTCCCCGAAAAGGAATTGACCCCTGTAGGGCTCATCCAATACATTATTGGAGGTCCAGCATGTGAAGGCAACAACACCTCATCCCGTAAGAGCTATGCTCAGATTTCTGCCCGAGATGATCAATCAAAGAAGATAGGTTTCAAACCATAGTGACTACAACAAGTAAGATCGCCACTAGTGGGGTTCATTAGAAGAGCAGTACAACCTGAGGGCATAGTCACCCTCCCTCTTACAATGGGGAGTTAACCCCGATAGTCGATGGTGATGATGAACTTCTTCGTTGACCAGTGCCCCTCTAGCTACAAAATCATCCTCGGGAGGCTAATATTAAATACCTTCAGAGCAGCCATATCCACCTATCACCTAGTGATGAAGTTTCCTATAAAGCACGGATGTAAAGAGCTCAGAGGAGATCAAACGACTGCTCGGTAGTACTATGTCATCCTCCTCAAAGGCAAAACACAAGAGTTCATGGCCATCGAGACGCAAGGGGAGTCCGAGGACAAGCCGTCTCAAATTGCTATGACAGTGGAAGGGCTTAACACGATGCCTTTAGCTGAGAAACAACATAACCACACTGTTCAGATTGATGCTAAACTACAAGACGAACAAAGGAAAGAGATGATGAACTTCTTTTGGAGTAATGCAAACATCTTTGCATGGACACCTGAGGATATGCCAAGTGTAGATAAGAGGGACATCGAGCATCACCTCAATGTGGACCCTACCTTGAAGCCGATGATTCAGAAGGGGCGATACTTCTCTCTGGAGAGGTAGCAGTTCATAAAAGAAGAGATCTACAAGCTTCTCAAGGCAAGGTTCATTCGAGAAGTCCATTGTCTAGCCAACATGGTCTTGGTTAAGAAGGCTCGGGCAAGTGGAGGATGTCTATAGACTTTACTGACCTCAACAAGGCATACATAAAGGAAAATTTTCCTCTCCCGATGATGGTCAAGCTGGTCGACTCCATAGCAAGGCATGAGATGTTGAGCTTCCTAGATGCCTTCTCGTGGTATAATCAAATCAAGATAGCCAAGTCTAACGAAGATAAGACCTCTTTTATCACTAACAAAGGGACATACTCTTACAGAATTATGCGCTTTGGGTTGAAGAATACTGGTGCGACCTTCCAAGGGCTGGTGACAAAGGTTTTTTAGAAACAGATCGGGATGAATGTCGATGTATATGTTGATGACATGTTGATGAAAAGCGAGAAAGCTATTTAGCATACTTCCGACTTGAAGAAGATCTTCCAAGTGCTCCAAAGATATGAGATGTGCCTTAACCGGAGCAAGTGTGCCTCCAGAGTTTAATCTAGGAAGTTTCTCAGGTTCATGATCACCTAGAGAGGAATAGAAGCCAACCCCGAGAAGATCAAAGCGATCTTGGAGATGAGTTCCCCGAAGACTATCAAGGAGACTTAGAGGTTGAATGGAAGGTTAGTTGTCATCGGACAATTCATTTTAAGGTCAGGTGAAAAGATTCTCATTTTTCCTAGCTCTCCGAAAGTCACCTGAGGTAGAATGGACCGAGGAGTGTGAGAGAACCTTCCAGCAGTTAAAAGAATACCTCAACTCTCCACCCTTATACATATACTTGACCTCTACTACTCATGCGATCAACTTGGTGCTCTTAAATAACGAAGGGATTAAAAAATCTATCAACTACACTAGCAAAGTATTGAATGACCCCATGTCTAAATATCTTCATATGGAGAAGCTGAAGCCTATGCGCTCATCACTGCGGTGCTCAGACTAAGACCTTATTTCTAGGCTTATAAGATAATAGTTCTCACCGATCAACCCTTGAAACAAGTCATGTAGCAGCTCGAGACATCTAGGAGACTAGCAAAGTGGGCAATTGAGCCCAGCGAGTTCAATATCGACTACAAGCCCCGCACGACCATCAAGACTCAACCCCTAGCTGACTTCATTATGAAGTTGGCTTCCCTAGAGGACAACAACCCCGACAGTGCTAAGAATGAACAATATTAGGTTAAGCCATCTAACATTCGGCTGTATGTGGATAGGTGGGCCACAGGGAATGGATCCGGGGCTGGATTGATCCTGTGGTCCCCTAGTGGGTGCAAACCTCTACCGCCCTCAAGTTTAGTTTCAAGGCAATGAACAACGAGGCACTTGCCACTGGGATGCATTTAGCACTTAGCATTGGAGTTGTATCCCCACACCGAAACTTAGCTAATCGTTAGATACATGAGAGAGGAGTTTGAAGCCCATGAAGCAAACATAGTCAAGTACAATGCCTTGGTGAAGAAAATTGCTTCGAGGTTCTAATACTTCAAGATCACAAAAGTTACTTGAGTGGATAAAGAAGAGGTTGATTTTCTCTCGAAGCTTTCCCCCTCCTCATATGCCGACTTGCACCAGCCTATCAACCTCCATTATCTGATTGTTAGAAGTGTTGAAGGTCGACTAGAAGAAGTTTAGGAGATCCAGGAAAAGCTAAGCTGGCTCAACCCCATCAAGAACTATATGAAAGAAGGATCTTTGCTAGAGAACCCTAAAGTGAATCGAAAGATAATCAACTGGTCGGCTCGCTTCACCATCATAGGTGAACATCTGTACAAGAGATCATACATATGCCTTATCTGAGAAGCCTACCCCCGTTAGAGAGTGATTCTGTCCTTTGAGAAGTACACAAAGGGATCTGCGGAAACCACCTCGGAGAAAGATCACTGAGCAACAAAGTCTTCAGATAACGATACTATTGGTTGACCCTAACAAAGGATGTATTGGCCCTAGTCTAGAAATGCAAGGCATGCTAGTGTTACTCAAGGATCTAGCAATGACTGACCACCTAGTTCACTTCCATAGTGAGTTCGAGGCCGTTTGTGATGTGGGGGATATACATCCTCGGTCCTTATTATTGATTTTTGGCAAGTGCAAGTACTATTCTTCCGCACCAAGCGCATATGGTCACATGTAATAAATTTCGATAAGTACCTGGTCGAATCCACAGGAAAGGCGTTCTAGGTCTAAATGAACATTAACCTACTAAGTTGCTTGGTTAGTCAGTCAATTGATATGTAGAGAGAGTGTCTATATCCTAAGAAAACAAAAGAAAATAATGAAGGGTGCAAGAGATTTATCCAGATGATATAATCTTTAGGGTTGTATGTCTCCTACGACTTGTTATTGATTTTCTCCAATGTTTTATAGAGGTGGTGTTGCTAAGGATAAAGGTTATTTAGTGGCATGTAGGGAACTTCAAGGGCGGAGTCCAGATTCCGATTCCCTATCTCTAGGGAATATGCCTAGTGTGTCTTCCACATATCTCTATGGGTCGAGTGAGGCATTACTTATCCCTACACAATTCCCTCATTATGGATTATACGATTATATCTTTATGCACAATAATACACTAGTTTGTACCCTGGTCTTCAACCCTATGACACTAACGCCATCTACAAACACATATCTTTATGCATACATGGCTATAGATTTTTCATAGCCTCTTGACACATGATTTATAATAAGAATTAGTCATAAACACATCCAAGAGCAACACAAAAAAGAAAAACATAGGATACTATAGATTCAAGCCATACGATTCATACAACCCCAAAAAAAGGTGTTCAAGCTAATAACATGAATAAAAGATGCACAATACTGCAAATTATAGAACAAGTATTCATGCTTAGATACAAAAGAGAGTCAAACAATGATAAAACAATAAAGAGTAACTTCTCCCCTTTGTGTGGAGCTTCTCCTCGCGAGATATGGCCGCCAAAGCCTCCGGATCATCGCCTTAGAGTCGCAGCCACTGCCAAGACAAAGGATGGATAAAACCTAAAATAAAGCTTCTTTTTATAGACTTTAATGAAACGTCACGACGTTTGAATTGTTCTCGGCGATGTTCGTGCAGCCTGAGAATTTTTGCCCATCCCTCTAACAATAAATGTTGTGACATTCCAATCGATCGTCGCGATGTTCAACGTTGCGATATTCATACTGAACGTCATGGTGTTCTTCACTCTTGGTTCCGATGAAAAATACACACAAATCAAGTGTGGCAACCAAGACAGGCAATTAATGAATATAAGGACCAAAAGAATATAATTTTCCCTCTTAACTCCACATTTTGGTTCTACAACATGGAACAAATGCCTAATAAAATGGCTCTCTTATGAGAGCTAACACTTGTCTTGTGGAGTTTCAATAGTTGAAGTTTCTTATTATCGCCATCAACTACTTCACCAAGTGGATGGAAGCAAAGCCTTTGGTGAAGATTTCATAATGCTTATCGAGACTTCATCTAAAAGTTTATCATATGTAGATTTGGCATCCTAATCGCCTTAGTCACAAACAATGGGCAACGGTTTGATAACCATAACTTCAGAGAGTTATGCGCAGAGTTGGGCATTGAGGTGAGGCTAACTTCCGTAACTTATCCGCCAATTAATGAGCAGGTCGATGTCATAAACAAGACCAGAGTATAGTAAGCCAAGTCCAATTGGTGGACGAGCTTGACAATACTTTATAGGGGTACCAATGACTAGTCGTCCCCCCATTGGAGAGACGCCCTCCGGCCTCACCTTTGGAGCTGAGGTCATGATTCTCGTAGAGACCGGGTAGTTGACGTATCAGACCCATACTTTTGACCAAGAGTTCAATGATGAAGGTCTTCGAGCCGAGCACGACCTTATAGAGAGAAGCAGGACTAAGCCTGTCATAGAGCAACGACCACCAGTAGCGGGTTCGACGCTTCTACAAATCTAAGGAACAAAAGTATCCTTTCAACATGGAGAAATTGTTTTGCTAAAGAACATCTTCCACAACAACGAGAGTCAGACTGTGAAGCTGAATCCCAACTGAGAAGGGCCATTATTATCAATAGAGGTAATTGTCTTTCTTGAATTACATGTTTTCTATCTATGCGCGGTGTCTTATATCAAAAGTCTCTTCAAAGCCAAGCTAGTGGGCTATCACTACTGGTACCAAAAGTCCCCATTAGGGCCAAGTAGGCAGGTCTTCATTGCTTGTATAAAGAGTCTTCTCGAAGCGAGAAGGTGAGTTATCACTACTTGTACCAAAAGTCCCCTCGGAACCGTGTAGGTGGGTTATCACAGCTTGCACCAAAAGTATCCTCGGAGCTGAGCAGGATAGTTATCACTGCTTGGCCAAGAGTCAGGCAAATCAGACTTCACTGCTTATACAAGCCCCTTTATCATTTTCAGGGATTGACTTCTCTGCTCAAATTCAGTCCTCAAGGATCAGGTCACACCCATCCCCTTCTAAGGCACATAGATGTTGACCGCTAAAACCCTCAAGACTTCGACTCAAATTCGGCGCTAAAGATTAGGTCGCACCCATCCCCTTTTCAAGGCACATAGATGTTGGCTTCTAACACCCCACCGACCTCAACATGGACAACCCTCACTGTAGGGCACCCTTTTCAGGGCCTAACTTTTCAGCTTTTTTAAAGCGCCCTTTTCAGGGAACAAATTTATTCGCCAAGGAACAAGTCGCACCTATCATCTTTTACGACATGCAGATCTTCACCACTAAAACCCTACTGATTTTGACTCAGATGACCCTCCTCGCAGGGCGCCCTCTTCAGAGTGTGACAATTTGGCTCTTTTCAGAACCCCTTTTTCAAGGTAGGGATTAATTCATTGTGATTGGATCATCAGTTAAACCTATTGGATCTCTTATTTATGGTCTTTTTCATGACCCGAGGAGAAGGGCTAGAGAAGTAGAGTGCTCCTACCTTGCTTGACGCAAGTCCTCTCTTCCGATCACCGAGAACCATGCTCTTATTTTACGATAGTCCTAGTTGGACTCGGAAGGGTGAACCACAAAGAGTTGCTAGACTCGAGGTCAACAGTTAAAGGCTAAAACCAATGGTTAAAAGGCCGACACAATAATTCTCAGTAATGAATGACTCAGGGAGTAAAGACCACACAATCATGATACAAGTATGTAAAGAAAACATCTCTTTATTGATAATTTGTGAAAGTTTACAGATACAAAGGGCTTGTGAAAAAGGAAACACTCAAAGATTATTCTCGAGGGAGAGCAGAATACATCTCGAGATACACACCCCCTTACCACGGCTATGGCTAACACTATGAGTTTTGCTAAACTCAACGTTTGGGGCTCAATTGCAACTTTTGTGTCAACTTCAACTGCTCCAACCTACTGAAATTAATGGAAGCATTCTAATGATTTTTCCATTGTAGTCTTTTGCTTATGCTCTAGCTAATGTAACATTATAGTGACGGAGTGACCTGCCTATTTTGCCATTGTCTTCTTCTGCTTCTACAAAGATATACAAAAGCATATCAACAGAGGTCTCCACTCGTAAAAAAGTCTAGAGAGAAGCCATTAGACAAGATAAATCTACATCATAGGAAAATATAAATAGAGGCTATTGACTCAACACCGGTGACTTGCTCTCTAAAGTTGGAGGAAAAGCCTCAATTACCTCAGTTGAGAAGGAAGAAAAAAAGAGTAGAAGATGAAGATCTTGACCCTTTGCAAGCCTATTTATAGGCCATATCCACAAGCATGTTCCCCAAGAAAATCCAATAGCTCGGGAGACTTCTATAATAAAGTTGGCCATGAATGAGCAACACGTAAACTGCTGCCTCATAAAAACTCCAACCCTCTACGAGTTGCGAGAACACCTCGGAAGACAAAGCGCCATGGCTTCCAAGCATTGCAATGCGTTAGACGAGGATGATATGACACAATAGATAAAGTCACGATCATATTTCGAGAAACAACTTGTAGATGAATACATTAGGCATTAGCCGACATTTGAACTCTTTAGACAGAGCCAAGTCGGAGGTAGGACGGACTCAAGAGTAAATTAAATACTTCTTTATTAACAACCAACAAAATGTTTTACAAGTGCAAAAAGAAAATACACAAAGTTTGCGGCTGAGGACTGTCGGGCAACCACCCGAGTAGAGACACCTTGGGCACAACAGAGGACACCATGACTACCATAAGGGACATATTGTCCTCATTCAAAGTAGATATTTCAGGACCCGCTAACTCTAGTTCCTCAAGATCGACAAGAAGTTCGACCTCAGTTTCCACGTCTTCTTCCTCAGTAGTAGAGGGAAGAAGGTATTTCAAGGCCTCGTGGTAATCCGGAGTATTGAAATTTAATTCTATATGATTACAGGTCACCTCATAAAATATCTCAAAACCCTCCTTCTCCTCTACCGCGACTTCTTTGGCAGCTATCTCCTTGAAATCCTCAGAGTTCTTGAAGTTGCTCATCGCCTTTGTTTGCCTCTATTCCTGCCTCGAGTCTCTCAGCTTGGACAATATCCTAAAATTTAGCAGAGTCCCAGAAGTTCTCCATGGCTTCCCTCGTGACACTGTCAAGCTCTGCCTCGATCTCATTGGAGGCATGGTACTCTGCCACAATCCTTTCGGTTGACGCCTTGATACCCTCTCGGATGCGTCGTCTCCCACTCGTTCATTAGGTCTTATATAGCCTTACTGCGAAGCCTTTAGGAGATATCGACACCTAACTAACTCGTTCGAGATGCAGGTTTTCTCCTTCTCCTCGGCCTCAATCTTTGCATACAGATCAGAATTTTGGAGCTAAAGCTCTGAAACCTTGTCATTAAGCTAAGCCAGATTGGCCTTTATCTTCTATAAGAGTTCCCTTGAAGAGTCACCAAGCGCGACCTCCTCTCGAAACTTTGTGGCTACATGGGCCATCAAGAGACTGGACTACATGAGAAAGTAACACATTAGTGGTAAGAGAAAAATAACTAGAAAGCAAGGACATCAACATGGATAGAAACTTATCTTTATTCCAGTCAGAGTTAGTGTAAAATCCAAGAAATTTTAAGGAAATAAATGTGTTAAAATTTCCTTAAAATTATTTGTTAATCAAATATTTTTCCCCAGAATATTAAACGGGGATTTAATAGGGGGAAAATTAAGTTAAAGAGGTTTAAACCCTAATTAGGGTTTATGGGGGACCAGAGGGGTTGATTTGTAATTTAGGAAGTCTTAAGGACTGAAAGGTAATTCTTCCCTCTCTCATGGATGTACTTAAATGTAACCTAAAAACATCCGGGGACCTCTCGAAAACTTTCGTTGAGAAAACTCTATAAATAATGGATGAACGGCTGAGATTAGATTATCTCGCACTCGCGGTATGCGATCATGAGGTATTATAATGGCTATGGTGTAGCCACGTGTCGAGCTGAGGTTTAATCCATCTGATCGTGGATCAGATGCGACGCAAGAGAGGAGGTTTATACGGGGGTGAACTCACGGTGCGGGTGGCCGTGAGCCGTTCATCTTGTGATCGCGTTTAGCACGAGGCGACGAGAGGAGATCGGGCTGGTAATCTTGATGAGATCTCTGCCGTTAATCCAAGAAGGTGTTGGATCCGAGACCTTGGAATTAAATCCAAGCTGTCGAGATGGATCAACAAATCCTCACCTCACATCCACGAGACCGAATCAGGGCACGCCCTCCATCAAAAACGGCCACCGGAGCCACCGTAGCGACCGGTCCTTTCCTTCAGGCGTTCTGGCGGGAGAACCAGTGGCGGTCACTTGAAACGCGAAGCTCGTCTCGCTTCTCTTCTTCATCCTCGGCCTATAAAAGGCCACCGCCTTCATGTGGAGCGAGAAAATCATTGTGGAGGAGAGAGGATTCCAGGCACAGCTGATCGATGAGAGAAGTAGGGTGCTTATGCTTGGCGTTTAAGCCAGAGCACTCAACCTCGATTAGCGTCTTTGGAGCGGAGGAGAAGGCCGAGGTGGAAGTGAAAAGGAAGAGAGAGGATCGCAGTTGCACCGTGAGCCTTGGCACCGAGCTTCATGGGAGAAGTCTACAGTGCTCACCGCTTCGCGAACGTCAAGGCTTGGTCCTGGTGTAGATTGCCGTCTGCGAATTCCACCGTAAGTGCTCTTCCTTCCTTGTTATAATAGTAGAGAGGACATGATCGCACGTAATTACGTCGAGTGTCACCGGAGTAAAGCTTTGCTCGGCCGGAATAGCAGAGCTTCAACGAAGAAGTCGGAGAAGGCGGTGGCCGTAGGAGTATGAGGGATGTCCGGCAGGTCAGCGGGCCTTAGTGTAGTTATGCGCAGAGTGCCGCTACCAAAGTGGTCTGATGACCACCTCGAACTACCGAGAGGCTACGGCTCATGAAGAAGAAAGCGTAAGAAGAAGAGAGGATATAAATATAAATATAAATATAAATATAAATATATATATATATATATATATATATATATATATATATATATATATAAAAATAGTAACTATATTTATTTTGATTTCAATTAATTCAATAGTAATTAATTAGTTGAAATGATTCTTTGGAAACTATGGAAGTGTGACAAATAATTAATTAATTGTTTGTATAGTTAAAATAGCTATATGGGACTTAGCAATGTGACAAAAAATTAATTAATTAATTAACTAGTATGATTGAGAAATAATTCTATGAAACTATAGTAGTGTGACATATTGACTAAAGGTGCTATCAACCTAGGTAGTTTTATGTCACTTGGATTTAATTGATTAATTAGATTGTGACATTGAAAATGTAACAAACTAAGGTATTTGTTCTATAATAATACTTATATGTTAGGGGACAAGTAAGCCAAATCGCTTAATGGGCTTAGTAGTAGGGGCCAATTCGACTATTGACTAGAGTCACCAAATAGGAGTTCGGACCCGAGTATGTGAATGTAGAGTTGATTAGGTTTTGACTAAAGTTGGGTCCAGTAGGACAATTAAAAGATGTGGAAACAAGGGGAAAAGGACCCATAACCCGAGAGATGGTCTTTAGGACCCGCTTAGTGGGCTTCCAGGCCCAACAAGAACGATAGGCATACATGTGGGATTAGAGATAGAGATTTCGTCGGAATCTTGACTCTAATAGAAAGCCTATATATATGCCGAGATACTCCTCGGGGAGGCGTAAAGGCATTCCAGTGGGATTCTAGGAAGACTTCTACTTTCACCGTGGAGGTAAAGTACACTTACTGTTCTGCGCTCCCACCCCTTTGGGTTTTCTTGGACTTGCCTATGCCTTGATTACTTATGCTTCATTGATAACATACATGCGTTATTATTTATTTTTGAATCACTGTTGAGCATGTATGGTTGTTTCTGGGATGTTGGTATCCTGTTTGTTGTGGTCTACTACGGACTCGGTGGGCGTGGGGGCTTCGATAGGGAAGTGTTAGGGGATGTGACCCACGGCATTTATGCGCCTTGCCGAGGCGATTCTCTGGTGGTCTTACACAGCCGGTGGGCATGGTACTTGGCCACTGTTAACTGCGTGTATGAAGGTAGTTCCTACCGATTTGCGGCCAGGAGGGTCGAGCGACCCGAGAAAGGTCGTGCTTACGACAAGTTTGGACATCTTGGTAGGAGTGGATCCTTGAGTTTTCTTTGAAACTCATCACGAGCCCAAGGGTTTTCACATCGCAGGTCGTACCTTTGGATTGTTACGGTAGACTCCTAGGTTGTATTTTCTTGGGATTGTGACCTCATTGTTTGACATATTGTTTACTTATCTCTTTGTAACCCCTTGAGGGTACTTACTGGGCTTTCCATTCGAAAGCTCATGCGTTTTGCTCTTTCTCTCTTTTACAGATTCCGAGGTTTAAGGGAGGTGGAGCTGTGAAGAGGTCACTAGGAGATCCGAGGTCTGGGGGACTCCTTTATCTTTTATTTTGTGAGCTTTATTTTGTGTAGGACCCGTATAGGGACCAGACTATTTATAGGGCCTATGGACCCTTATGACTCTATGTTCCTTTGAA
Source organism: Dioscorea zingiberensis (assembly GCA_026586065.1). Taxonomy (NCBI): domain Eukaryota; kingdom Viridiplantae; phylum Streptophyta; class Magnoliopsida; order Dioscoreales; family Dioscoreaceae; genus Dioscorea; species Dioscorea zingiberensis. Next base: position 58,989,488 of record CM048820.1, on the reverse strand, counting down.
CTTGAGTTTATTTCATGTTATGGATTGTTATCACAGCTATCACCTTTTCAGGCCTTGTATTTGAGTTGAGCTTGTCTCTGCTTGAATCTGATGGCGTCATGGACCTTTCGAGGTCCCGAGATCCGGGTGAGTGGCAGTGATTAGCCGAGGAGCTATCTCACTCCCCACTAAGCCCTCGCTTGAGTTCGCGTATGTCTACCTCTAAAGAGATGGCTTGGAAAGCCTCGTTCACTGCTATCTTGTCGGAGAAGGAATGATTTCACCTCGAAGCTACGTCTTGAGGGTTTTCTGAGTACAAAGGGGTCTTCCAAATCTTAAGACCTCGGGATTGGGACTTCGGAGGTTGGCATCTTGGAGGTCGGCGAAGATGTCAAAGAAAGGGGTTGGGGGTTCAGCTATGGTAAGATTACTTGAGGTTGCCGAGGCCTACAAATCAAGTCGACTGATAGATTTGCCTCCTTAACCGACGAAGTCCTGCGAATAGTATAGGCTTCTGGTTGGGCCTGAGCTTTGTTCCTCGACTGCACATATTCCTCAGTAGGCCGCTTCCCTTTTTGAGAAATAGAAGAGCTGGATTGAGAACCTACGAACTCGATCCTCAAGGTTTGACTCTAATGGCGCCGGTCCATTGGGGCCTTTGCAAATATGAGATCAACTAGTTGGACACAATCTAACTTCCCTATAGCAAACATGTTAAATAGACATCCTACCCAGTACTATGAAAAGGAAAGCCTCTTCAAGGCTCTCTATTGTAACTACGTCAGGAAGAGAAGTTGAAATCGTACTTTGGAGAAAGGTTAAGTGCTCTTTCTTGGTAGCTGACATTTCATTCTTATAGGAGGAATTCGTGTTAGGGGAGGCCCATGAGGTTGGGACCTACCCCCTTGACTCACATAAAACACTCACAAAAAACAAAAAAGAACCCAGACTTCAATTCATGAATGACAGAAGGGGTCTTACCTAAGAACAACTTATCGCTCTGAGCGGCAAAATAGTACCAGTCCTCAGATTGTGGGTACTTTTTCAAATAAAATAGGAGGCGAAATCAATGGAGCGTATGCTTATAGCTGCGACATTGGAACTAGATGACAAATTCACAATGGAATCTCTATGAGTTTGGGAGAATCTGGGGCAAGACAAATGTGATAAAAATAGTGGATCTCACGAAACAAAGAAGGGATTAGAAGATGGAAACCGGTCCTAAAAACTCTATGCACACCTGGTCAGCCGGTTCCCTTTGGTCAAGGAGTAATAGCTCATTCAGGAGGAAGTTGGGAAGTCTACTATGGAAGGAGGAGGAAGAATAGCCAAGGCCGCATCGATTGGAAGATCTCATGGGAACTTAAAGAAAAACTAATGGGCGTGACTCCGTGAGCCCTCCTGCCTAGAAGTGAAATGGGTGATTTCCATTACCTTGGTTGGAGAAGACTAAGAAGAGTTGGCAGAATCTGTGTGGGTCGGGATTACTTCATCTTTGTAGGACAGGAAACTTACACTTGTTCACTCAATTATTATGGTTCACCAAAGGCGTAAAAACATGAGACTTTCTCAAGTGACTGGCCAAAGAAGCGTAAGGTCGAGGATAAAACCCTAACTCTTTGTGACCCTATTTACAAGCATTACTTGTGGGTATGATCCTCTAAAACCGCCGGTTAATATCCAACGCTTAGAATGCCTCCCAAATTGACGCCTTCATGGATTAATTAATAACACACGAGCATCGAACTACGCTTTATGATCACCTCACCGCGCCCTTGACAATAATTTTTCAGGCAAGAAGCCCCAAAAATCAAGATGATGTGTTCGTCAAAGTCGCGACGAAGTAATAGAGATTGATATGGAGCACCAACCTTGTCAACTTGGTCTTGCTCAGAAAAGGCTATTCTCGGCCTGAAAGTTGAGAACCCCCTTGATCAAACCCAACATGCAATCGACAATTGAACTTCCCAGGCCGACCTGAGTTGAGGGCTAGTCGACCTCGGATGTTTGGGGGAAAGTGATACAAAATGAAATCTCCAATCAACACATGACTTGATCTCGGGTGTCTAAAAAGATTGTGGGCGTCATGAGATCGTGGGTCTCGTGCATATTGCTGGGAGGGCCAAAGTCACCCCCCAACATCAGCTAGAGAATTTCATAGTAATGGCCGGGGTCATTGCAAACCATCTCACGATAAGCGCCGAAATCATTGTCATCACTCCCCCGGGGCAATTGAAGGGATGGAGAAGCGATTGCGCAAAAGACTGAATCCTCTCATTTGGTACACAATACAAAAACTCTCTCTCTATATCTCTTTTGTCTTCTTCTCCTCTTCTCTTCTACTCTCGCTGACTTGAGTGTTGAAGATACCCCGAGAACAAGCCAGTAGATCCTATTCTCGTAGTTTTAACAACGACCCCTAAAGCTGATTCCGGGAGGAGACCACTATTAGAAGAAGACACCCACAAGACTTTGGATCTTTATTTCTCAAATACTTGTTCAAGCGAAGTTTTATCATCCATTGATCGTGATTAGTGCAGATCCTATTCCCAATGAACAGCGACCCCTGAAGGTCTGATTGCAAGAGGAGACCACCATTTGAGAAGAAGAAGACATATATAGTATTGGATCTTTTCTCAAATACTTGTTGAAGCGATGCTTTTCTCATCCATTGATCATGATCAATGCAGATCCTATTCTCGATGATCAGTAACCCTTGAAGGTCTGCTTGCAAGAGGAGACCACCATTCGAGAAGAAGAAGGCATCCACAATACTAGATCTTTTCTTAAATACTTGTTCAAACAAAGTTTTTCTCATCCGTTGATCGTGATTAGTCCAGATCCCTAGAAGGGACAGATCTTGACATCAATACACACACACACACACACACACACACACATATATATATATATATGAATTTCATATTTTTAGAGATGTATAAATATAATTAAGTTATTTTTTAATACCATCCCACGTGATAATTATTGTACTTACCATCATAAGTTTTTTTTTTTTTGGATAAAAGTGGATAAACCACATTCCTTTATTTGATTGCTAAAGCAAGATACATAGGTCCCTTGTTGGACCGAGTGTTACATTAGTCCACCGTGGTTTTAGGGAGGCGCAGGTGGGTTTGGTCCTTCGAGGTCATCCTGTTTAAAGTCCGGCACAGGGGTCTTGGCATGTGCTACTCCCTAGTGAGGGTGAGGCAAGAAATTTGCCGCTGAGCGGAGTACTCGTTCGAGATTGGCTCAGAATTTTGAGCTTTCGAGCCGAGCTCGAGCTTCAATTTTGACCCGAACTCAAGTCGAGTTGAGCTCGATCGAGCTCGACTCGAACGCTCGAAATTTAATATTAATATATTAATATATAATATAAAATTAATATAAAAAATTAATATAAAAATAATAAATATTAATAAATATTATAATATATGAATAAAATATGTAATATTTAGTATTGATATATAATATATAATATAAAAAAAATTAATTGATAAATAAGTTTTTAATTTGAAACTAAATCCGAGATTTCAAAATTATAATTGAGTTCTTAATTTGAGCTTTGAAATTAAAATCGAAACCGAACTCGCAGCAAACTTATTCAAGTTTAATTTATTTCGAGCCCGAGCTAGGCTATTTCGAAATGAATTTGAGTGGGCTTCAAACCGATCAAGCCTCGGCCCGTTTACAACCCTAAATGCACGGGATTCGATGAGGGCTCTCATTGCACTGTAGATGCATACTGTTGGGTCGCATGGGCAATTCATCAAGCCACGAGGAGGAAGAGGCTCAAGTCGGCGTGTCAAATGAGTCTCTTACAAACACGATGCGTCATTTGAAACATCTCTCATTCTTTTCCATCAAGAGGTTCCTGTGTAACAACCAACACTAATGGATGCCACCCTTTCGAGTTCTTTACGTAACCTTTGGGTACGTCAGATGTCTTCCCCACATATCTTGTATCTTATTGGGTGGATGGGTGGGTGGGTGGGGGGATCCCAACGAGCTATGCATAGTGGGACCACACTTCAGCCGCATATTGGCATTTGATGAACAAATGATCGTTACTCTCCTTGTAGTTGTTGTACAGGAAACAATGGTCGGTACTCTCGTCGTATCGTGTAACGTAAGCTTTCAATCCAGTGTTTTATAAGGGACCATCACAAAAATTCTTTTTAGCCAAGACTAACAGAATTTCTTCCATATCCAATAACACATAGACCATAGATGAAATAGATTGTTTCTAATTAGTAACTGACAACACACAAAATTAGGGAGTTTGGAAGGGTGTAACTCAACCTGAAAAATATTATGCTTTCAATTTATAAATACAAGATTGTATTGGTATTATTTTGAAAGGGTAAAATCATCCTATTAAATCTAATCATTTTTTTTGTCAGAATTGAGAAATTCTCTGAGGTATCTATCATCATAGATACCTCTAGACAAGACCATAAGAGGAATCATTTAACCCATAGAACAATGAAAGAGTCAGGAGCTTCAAACCTTTTAGCAGATAAACAATCATACTGGCTCACGCAACCTTCAGACAGTAAGAGCGGTTTTAACTAAGAGCAGTCATTGTCTATACAAAAAAAAATAAGTACCAACTTCGCCCACCTTACTCTAAGCAGACAAATGCATGCAAACACCCCTTTCACATCATCAACATAAACAAGTAAAAAAGAACAAACCAGGAGAAACCTTGTCAGACTTCAAACCAATAAGTTCTTGATAAACCTAAGTAACAAACATTGAGAAACTTTGGCAAACAAAACCTTCCACACTAGCATTATCTCTGTATGAAAATGGAGCCAACCTCTAGTCAGAGGAGTATGCAAATTGCAGATCAGAAAGAAAAAAGATGGTGATGAGTTATGCATTAAAAGTATTATCCATTCAAAAAAGAGAAAAAAAGAAAAAAGAAAAAAATTACTGTAAGATGTGAAAAAAAAAAGAAACAATCAATCAAACCTCCTGCATCTCCAAGCAGAAACGGAGAAAAGAGAGCGATCCTGCCAACAGAGATGGAAAAAACCATTCTCGTCCTTGATCTTGTAGCCATCACAATTAAAGCTCTGCAACAACCTCCTGGCTTGAAGCATGGCGTAGTAGCTCAACGGCACCCGCCCGAACCCGGCCATGTCCATTCTCTGCACCCACTTCTCCAGCTTCTCATGGCGTTCCCTCCGCTCCGCCCCCTCGCACGCTATGATGTTCCTTATCTCCTCTCCCCACAGCATCTTCTCTACCTTCATCCTATCCGCCGACGGCCTCGGCAACGTCGACTCAAGGCAGTCGAACAGGGCCGCGTAGAAGTTCAGCGCCTCCATGAACCGCTCGTTCATGCTGCTCCCGTTGTGGTTCGACTCCTGCTCCGTCACCACCATGATCTTGGGCGACAGCCCGCAGAACCAGGACAAGAACCTCTCCATCTTCGCCGACGGCGTCGGAGCGAACGGGGATGACGAGGCCGAGTCCGGGCTCAGACTGTATCCATTCATCGAGAGATCCCTCTCGAGTAGTTCCCCTAGTGTTCCTTGACTCGTCTGGACGATTCTACGGAACTGGGCGATGCTGCTGGAGTTCCTGGAGCTGAGAACAGGGGTCTTCCGAAGAGCATCGTCGTCGGAAGCTAGCAAGCAATGCAGCTGAAGAACAGCAGCGGGGGCGGGGGCTGCCCCTGTTTTGACCCGGAGTCCCTCGGTGTCGAGGTTGTCGAGCTTGGCCACGACCGGGTTGAACTGGAAGGGGATGTCGGGCCTCTCGGCTTCTTCGGATAAGCGCAACGCGGTGTGGTCAAGCAGCTCTTTCTGCTCGTTAATGCCGGGTGATCCTCAGGTGAGGAGGGCCTTCCTTTCGGTCTCTGAGCAAGTGGAAGAGCGCGACCCACTGGGCGGGGTCGGAGGCGCTGAGATCGATGATGTGCACCATCTTCTCACCTTCCATGGCTTCCATGATAGCCTGGTTGGAGATCGTGTACGAGAGTCTGAGAAAGGGGCAGAGCTCGAAGAAGTGGCGTCGTGCGGCGAGGGCTTCGGCGGGGCTCGGCGGCGGGGGGTTGAGCACGAAATAGAAGCCACGCCACGAGCGCAGCACTCGGAGGGCGAGCGCTTGTGTGAAGTAGGACGCGATGCGCTGCATCGTGTCACCGTCCGGGGAGGCGAGCAGAGAGATGTTTTCGAGACAGTGGTTGATTTGGTCGAGTGAGCCGGCGGAGACTTGGTTGGCGCAGTTGAGCAGGAGGTGTATCAAGTAGAGCCCGCGCTCGTCGGACTTGAGCTCGCGCAGGCCCGGGGTGTATGGCGACCCCAGCGAGGCCGCGCTCGGTGAGGCTGACATCAAGAAGTACTGGAACGGGGATGATGAAGCTTCGTCCTGGATCATCCCCGGTTCCTCCTGACACTCAAAAAAGCTGGTGACTAACTAACCATCCATAAACAGTTGTACTTACTGATTCACTCACCTGAAAAAGGTTGGAGCTGAGTGCAGGGGTCTTCCTCTGTCACTCTCTGGGCAAGATGTGCTTAAGATCTGGTGAGAAACAAAAACAAAAACAAAAAGGGGGGGCTCCTAGTTTGCTATGGCTTCAGTTTCCTTGCAGTGATGGGAAGGAGAGAGGGGGTGAGGAAATGGAAATGGGAGAGATTGGAGGAGAAAAAGAGGGGTGTGAAAGGGAACCTCATGTTTGGCGAGAGGCTTAGCGACAAACGCCAAGAGCTTTGTCCACATCGCTTTGGTGTGTGCTTGGGAGCGTGGGAGAATATGGAATTAGTGCAATTGTGCGTGATGGTCCTGTAGATACTTAGACCTTTCAGCAGCCTCTTCCATGCGTTGTTGTTGTTACTTTGTTCATTCACACAGCTCAGGGCTTATCTGTGATAATAATTAAAATATATAAGTTGAGTTGTTTGTGGCCTTGTCTCATGTGAGAAGAAGGGGAATAAGGCTGGCCTGGTTATTCCTCATCTTTGCTAGACTCCGAAAACTCCCTAACAAAAACAAAACACCACTCTCTCTTTCCCTTTTGTTCTTTTGTTACAAGGGTGGAGGAAAGTGTGTGTGGGGGGATTGCAAGGAGGGCCCTGTGAGTGCCTCCAAACCTCTCCTTTGTCCTCTTCTCCCTTCAAATGTTCTTATCTTCACGCGTCAAGCGCAAGGGGACAAAGAGGTTAAGGTACACGACAAGAACCTGGCTTATGGGCACGCCCTTCTCTCTTTCACTGTTCCCTCCTCTTCTTTTTCCTGTACACTCAGAAAATTAAACAGCAGGCTCTCTGAAAATCACTTGGTATGGTACTTGATGCTGTTGCTGATTCAAAACTTTGGACTCATCCTTCATTAATCATCCACCGTCATTCAATTAATACAGGTTTGATAGGTCTTATCTCCTCTTTTTTATTTAATTTATCCTCTATAACAAGGAAGATGTTTGACTCCTACTCCTAAATCATTTATAATATCATGTTCTTGAGAAACAAGGAAGATATTTTAGATCATTCCTAAGTTGTTTCAATTTGCATATTCTTTAGTTCTTGAGCATTGCATTGGTCGAGGTTGCTCCACCTCTCTCTATCTACTTGGATTTTCTCATCCTAATTTAGGTTCAATTTTGGTGTTTCCTTTGAGTTTGTCACACTATCAAATTTGGGATTTGGGTTTGAACACAGATGGTTTGGTAGTGACGGTTTAATAGATGATGCTTCCCAAACAGGGGGAGACACCTCAAAACATTGAGACATGCTGAAATCACAATGCAGAGATTCAAAGATATATTCAATATGCTCATTTGTTGTCTATGCATATAAGAACTCATTTTGGAGTATGAACATAATTAAGTAGGATGAATATAATGCTATTCGTAGGGCTCAACTTTTTGTTTTTTTTTTGGTAAAAACGTAGGGCTCAACTTTGATTGTGGGATAAAATGTGTATAAAGTTAGAAACATGAAGCCAACACTCTCCATTTGCAATTTCTTGGGCATAATTATAGTCACATAGAATATAGGATAGGCTAGCTATTTGGTTTCTTATGTCCGAAAATTTGTCAAGCACCTCGGTACTGAAGGATTCAAAACCAAAAGAAAGTACCAAAAGGAAAGGAGAGAATCAAATTTATTATTCTTGTAAAACTATTATCAATAAAGGCTTACGGTTTTACATCTTGCATATTAATTAGAGGTCTGCTTGGAAAGCTAAAGAACAAGAAGAGGATGATGGAATACTTTGTGAAAAATCTTTAACTTGAGGTTATACATTCTGTTATCATAATTTTTTTGAAAAGAAATATTAAAATCTTTGTCAGTATTCAAAACTTTATGCGGTCTATTGGCATGTGGAGGGGATGTATCAAACGTTTCCTGAGTCGTAGACAAGTTCAAGCACTTTGTGACCTTTGGCGAAGTATTTGTAATACAAATGCACCTGCTTTTTATTATTATTATTATTTTTTTTTTTTTGGACAGAAAAAGTTGCTAGCCAAGTGGTTAGCTACTAAGTCAAAGTTAAAGGTGTGCACAATCCTTAAGCAAACATTGGAGGGTGGGGTTACTGGGGTATGTGCACAGTGAGCAAAAAAGTCTCACTCACTGAGTCACTATCATTGTTTATGCACTCAAAAAAGTGCTTTCTCACCACCTGATTCAACTCACGGCTCAACAAGCATTGAAGCCCTTAGTAGGGATATGAGTACCAATATGACCCAAGCGTCGTTGGTGTGGAAATCTTGTTGAAGGTGTGGTTCTTTGGGTTATTGAATTTAGAAAAGGAAATTAAGTGTTCAAAAAGCCACTAAAAGACCAAGAGCGCACCATCGAATCTAGCTGCGTTATCTTGGCTGTCATGCTAAGGCCGTTGGGTAATTCACTTGATTGGAAAGCATGCCTCACCGTGTTTGAATCTTGCGCTTGCTAAATGGGGCAAGAAGTAATTCGCATCCACTTGGCTGGAAGACAAAAGCCTTCCTCGTGATTCGAGTCCCCTACATCTATATGGCGCATTTAATTGAGTGATCAAAGGGGTGCATCGTTATCTAAGACCACGCCCTCTTTAACGCTCCTACGCTGAGAAGCTGCTTTATCCCCTATGTCAAATAAAAAAAACCCACTCAAAAGATTGTTGGAATCTGGAGAAAACATTGATAAAATTACTTTCATACCAAGATTTCACATGGGGTTAACAATGGAGATATGTATATCCAAAAACAATGAGAAATACTTGGGTTTTTTTTTTTTTTGCCATTAGTTTGATACCAATTGGTTAATGGTTTATAAGGTGTTCAAGTTTAGGGTTTAGGGTTTTATAAAAACTCAATATGAGCTAAACTGCTCTTTGCTTGATAGTTTATCAAGCTCAAATTGAACCGAATCGAAATTATATATAAATAATCTAACCAAGCCAAGCGAATTCCTTTCGCTACCTCTACGAAGGCAGTTTTTTAAGTGGATTTAAAAATTTTAATTATTTATTTATTTATTCAATATAAGCAAACGCTGAGATTGTAGTAGTAGTTAGTAAAGTTATTATATTGCTGATAAGGGTAAAAACTGAGGAGCCCGCCATCCCATTACCACGCTGGATTAATCTCATCCATCACATTGCTCAGTAGCTTGAGTAACCTCCCTGGGCTTTCACGCCTAGCATCGCTCTCCTCGAAATCCGGAAGGAAGCCGATCGCCTCGGCTCTGTATCAAAGTGGACCTCCTTTGGGTAATTGAAGACTCACCTCTTCCCCTGATTTCGGTGAGGCCGTACACACTCGCCCGAAGAAGGGGCTACACAAACCCCCAGCCTCAGCAGGCGCTGACAGAACTAAAGAACTTCGCCACCCCCTTCTACCAGAAGGAATCATGTCGCTTAATAGCCGCTTGAGACTTAACCGAATTAGCTGCCGACTCGGGTAATCCTAGAAGCATGTCACGGAAGAAAAGGCCGCTTGAGATCTAACATGGAACGCCAACCCTAAGCAATCTGTGGAAACATCTAGAAGAAAGATGCAGCCTATCAACCTAATCTACACTCGCATACCGCAACCCATGCTTGGCCTTTGCTTAGGAGCTAGGCTCACTAGCCTCCACATGGTCTATTGAAAGTGGCTTGCTCACCCAAGCAACTCCTCCTTCCCCTCGAGCCTATAAATAGAAGAGTTCATCAAGTCATCTTCAACCTCCTCGGATGATCGGCTTAACTTCCTCAGGAAACTCAAATTCCACAAATCATCTTGTAATCTCATTGAGTTGATAATGAAGCGTTCATCTCCAAAGAATGGAGATCCATCGGTTTTCTCGCTGCATTTGGGGTTTCCAAGTAAATGTTGGCTCCTTCTCTTTCTTCTTTTGAAGTTTTTTTTCCCCTTCGACCTCTCTCTCGACCATCCAAATCCAGGCTCCCGTCAATCCATCTACAAATTCAATTGTTGGACCTGAATCGTGGGTTCTCCTTGGATTTTTTACAAGTATAACAATATAGGCAGCCAAATCCCAAGTGGGGAGGCTTCGGACGAGAAGCTTTCAAGTGAAGACGCATAAGGAGATCGGTGGGCAGCAGCCAAGCTCAAGAACCGATGAGAATCCCCTGGCTTCCAGAGATCATCCCGCCAGGATGGAGAACCACCCTCTCCATCCAAATTCTCACCCCCACCGCTTTGTACGACATCCTGGGCTTCCCTGTGGATGTATAGAGGGTATCGGTGGAGATGTTCAAATCGATGGAGCGCTTAGGATCACGCACAGATGGCGCATACAAACGCTTCCTCCTCCAAAGCGGTGAAAAGGCATGTTTCCCATGCCACGGTTCCCAACACCGGCCCATCGACATGTGAAGAGAACCTCGAAGCGACGGCAGTGCACACTCGGCTTCAGGCGCAACGGGAGCTCTTCTCCAAGAAGAAGTAGGAGCCAAACTCTTCTTCTAAAAAGTTACGATTCACCTTCTCCCCAGGCGCCAATTTTAATGCCCCCTCAAGTTAGAAGATTCACACTGAGAAGGGGATACTTTGAGGTCTCCTCTTCGAAGTTGTTCCATGTCACCCAACCACGCCGGAGACACATCTTTATGCCTCCTTGGCCCCGGCGCACTCTCTCCTCACGAGGACGATACTCCCCGAGGCGCCGCCACACTATCATCAAGCCACGAGGGAACTACTCCCCGCGAGTACCATCGATTCACCCGGTAGCCCCCTCGACAAGGCAGCACTCAATCACTCCAGCATGCCATCGCATCTCCCCCCTGGAGCATCTACTGCCGAGCTCCATCACTCAAGGGAGAGGGGGAGGACAGCTTTCTCCTCGCAATGCGTCAAGATTATATTCCCTCTCTTTTGTCGAGGAGATTTGGGAGGCCCCCTTTTTCCGAAGCTGACTTCGTGAGAGCCCCCAATATCCGATGTTACAATGGGACCACCGACCCTCATGAGCGTAGCGTGGAGGCTGGCATGCGATTGAGATAATGGACAACCGCATCGACGAAGCTTATTTTGTGCTTGGCTTCTTTCCTCAAGACCTTGATCGATATAGCCTATGAAACCGGGTTCTGTAAACCTTCCATTGGGGTCACATATCAAGGATGCTTCAATCACCAAAAATAACCGACCTTTTCTTTAGCACGATTTGTAAATTCTCGTCCATGCGTAGGAGAAGAACCCGATGAAATGCTTCCTCAGTGCAAGCAAATGGAGGGGTGAAGCCTCGAGATTACCCTCTCGACAGCCTTCCAACAGAGAAGCGGTACCGGGATGAGCGGGATCAAGACTCCATAATGGTGGATTTGGCGCATGCTTATGGATGAGGTCTTCATGAATGTCCCCTTCTTGGAATCCATATTTCGGAGGAGCCACGCCCCCCGCGTAAACTGCACAGTCCGAAGTGATGAGTAGGGGCCTTGATTTACAGCTATCAGCCGAGGGAGTTCAAGATTGGAGAGAGTGCTAAGGGAGGAGGCTCAAGAACGAGTCGTGGAGTTCCAAAAGGAGGAGCCCGGCGGACTCTGGACGAATACGTAAACTCTCGCCGGGTTGCGAACCGGTGAGTCCCTTTAAGAGATGATAGACCCCTCCTTCCGTGATTTGATGGCCCAGAAGACCTCAGCTCCCCATGAAATGCCTACCGCATGTATGGTAATGAGAACTACACCCCCCTTTTCTACCTCAAGAGAGAGAATGTTTTGGATGCGTATTTCAACCAAAGGAAAAATCTCCACGGAAGCAACCCAGGCCAATTAAGGAATCTGGATCAATGGCGATTTATCTAGCAAGAAGTATTGTGCTTACCATCGTGTCAAAGGTGCACAATACGTAAGACTGGCAAGGCCCACCTCAAGGGACGCAATTGAAGATCTAGTCAAAGCATGGGAAAAACTTGATCAATTCCTCTCAGTAAAAGAAGTTGCAACTACAAAAGAGAACTCCACTCACAACGATACAAGAAGCTCCCTACGGACCCGTAAAAATCCCGATATCAAGTTTTTACTTCTATTGCTAGGGGCCCCTTGGCCGCGAGGGGAGAGTTCTTCCTCAAGGAAGCAAAGATGTAGAATGGTTGCTTCCTACCAGAGAGACAGGCTCCATTGAAGAGGAGCCGAGGCCATCCAGCCTCGTCTCCAGCTTCTCGGGTGAAGACCTCCATGGGATCTATCAACCTCAACGACAATGCCTCATGCGGGGTGGTAGGCACAAGGTTGGAGTCTTCACCATATATAGAGTGCTTTGGCTTGACAATCTGGCTCAGTCTACCGATATTATCTTTTGGGATTACTTTGAGAGGATAAAGATTGGGAAGGAGAATCTCAAACATGTCTCGATCAAATCAGTAGGCTTAGACAGAATTCTCATCATCCGTATAGGCATGATCTCTCTTCCAATGACACTCTCGCACACCTCCCCTTGGGGAGGTTATCCACATGATAAACTTCTTTGATTCTGCATGTGCTGTGTCCTCCAAACCTATAATACGGCACAATGGGTAGGCCTTCTCACTACGCAAAAGGTGTTTGCTTTTCATAGCATTCATCTCCCTATCACCCGAGGAAGTTGGAAGTTCCAAACCTAAGAGGGCAAATGGGGAAATACGCAGGTAACTAGGCATCTTCCTGCGCCAGTTGCTATTCCACTCAACCTTCCGGAGACATCGATGGATAGGAGAATCGAAATAAATGCCGAGGCTGCATAGATATTGACTTTGGAGGAGCTCCAAACATCTAAGATGTAAGAAAGAGAAGCCCGCCGCACTCATACATTCCAAGTAGGAAGGTTAGTCCGTCAAGGAATTCCCACTTGATTTAAAAGCCTTCTCAGAGTTTAACCGCGTTTCGGGAAAGAGCTTTCTGAGTTAAAAAGACAAAAAAGAGCTCCTCGCAACTCAAGCGATAATGCCGTCATGTTTTTGCTTAGTCTCTGGCCGAGGAGATGCTTGGAGTCCCTCGAGAAGCGGATACAGCATCAACTTAATGTTGTTCCAACTGGCGGCCAAACCGCCATTGAAAAGAAAGAGAAATCTATGCTTCCATACCGCCTTGCAAATGCAAGTATACAAGAGGAGTGTAGATAAGTCGCTTAAAGTTAGTAGTTCATCTCGAGGTCCACACCCGAACGGCTCTCGAATCGTAGTTATGGTAAAGAAATCCTCCCGAAATGGAGTAATGTGTGTAGACTTCACCAACTGGCAATAAAGCTTAGTCCTAAAGACTACTTTACCCTCGGCTCTTATTGATATAATCTAGTAGACTCTGTATTTCCGGGTATGAAATGCTTAGCTTCGACACGCTTCTCGCTATAAATCCAAGTCTTAATAGCGAAATCCGGTTGAGGAGAAAACGCCCCTTTTATCACTTCCCCATGCACTTATTACTATAAAGTTTATGCCCTTCTGATTGAAGAACGCTGAGCTATGCATTTCAAAGGTTGGTGAATAAAGTCTTCAAAAAGACAAATTGGGAGGAATGTTGAAGCTTATGTTGATGATATACTCTGTGAAGTTAGTGTGACAACTGAACACCATGCCTCGGATTTGAAGGAAACGCTCAAGTGCATTATGGTTCAAGTGGAATGAGCCTTTAACCCTAGTAAATAAAGCAAAGATTCGATATTCGATCGGAAAAGTTCCTTGGGTTTATGATTACACACCGAGGCATAGAGGCGTAATTGATGCGCTTAAAACCTCAAGTGGACGGGTCGCCCTAAGCAATAAGAAAGTGGATATAGAAGCTCGGGTTGTCGGTATCCATACGTGAGAGAGAAGTAACTAGTATTTACCCAATTCGTCTACTATCTAGTCAATCCGTAGACGCATGAGTAGTCAAGCTTAGTCTCTAAAATTGATTCAAGGAAACTTAAACTTGGGGAATTGAATGCTTCCGGGAGTTAAAATGGGATCATGAAAAGGGGATGCCCTGTAATTGATCCCCTTGGACTTCAAATATATAAATGCCCTTCTCTACTCTAATTACTTGATTGTTCTCATTGGCCAAGGGTTCCTATCAGTGTGGCTTTCGGCCACTCTCTAATCCCGAGGTGAGCTAAGTACTAATCCTAGTGCCTCTTACCTATGATGTTCTCGAACCTAATGTCTTGGAAGGATTACGGAATAATACACATCAAAAGGGGTCAGCTCTCCTAAGTACCCGGGTTCCCTAAACTCGCAGACTATAACTCTTCTATCGGGAGATGGTCTACACACGGGGAGGCTGCCGCTTCTTCCCCGTATATGGACTACTTAAGATCCCTCCTGCCTCGCAACGTAGAGGGATCAACTTACATTGGGGTAAAACATCCAATAGACTCAACAATGAAATCAAGTAATTAAAGTAGTAGAGAAAACATTGATTAGCACATATCCAAGGGTTCACCAACTACCCAAGCATCTACAAAATTAGCCCTCCAAGAAAGGGGGGGCAACAATCCACAATGAAGATACAAGAAAGCAAGAAATACACATGATAAATGAGATTTTACGCAATCACCGCTGATAGCTTCTCGCTTCTCCTTCTTCGATCTTCCCTCTTCCCGCTCCTATGCCTTCAAGAAGATCTAAACTCTGCCCTCTCCAAGGTCTCTCCTTTGCCTCTAGTAGCCTAAGCCTCCTAAACCCTTCTCACATTCGCCATTTATACTCATGGGGTTTATGGGCGCACTTATCGAAGTTACCCTCGGCTGGCTGCCTGCAGACGCCTAATTTTACGGGCCCTGTATAGCGTATACGGCGTATGTCACCAAGTATACGCCACCTAATTCTCCATACGGGGTCTCGTGATACGGGCCGTGATATATGCCTCAGAGCACGGGCTACTTCTCACCATGCTTGTAAAGGGCCGACTGGACCAGATGTTCCCTGGGAAGTCTAAAGATACTACTGTGTATGTCATCCCGCATACTCAGCCCTGCATGAGTCCTTCTAATCGGCCGGGGTCCCTGGGCTTCTACTAAAATGCTTTCTTTCCTCCCGGTCCTTCTTTATTTGGCCTCGCTGATAAAAATAAGCAAATCTTGAGTAAATTTGGCAACAAATCCTTAAAATCTCAAGCTACAAGTCCACAAAAATATAGTATAGAATTATGCTCAAATGAACACTTATCAAGTATCTCCTACACTTAGAGGTTTGTTTTGTCCCCAAGCAAAGAAAATTCAAACAACAAACAAAGGTATAAGTGTTCATTTTCTTGGCTATGTAAGTCATACATGAATTTCATTCCAAGTTCACTCATCAAAAGTTCGCATTCTCCTATTTCCACACCGGGACCTAGACTCCATCTTGTGTCTTGTTTC